>QFDX01001217.1:27619-46899 GCA_003315875.1 Lactifluus piperatus
TTGGAAAATTTTAGAAGCGTCTAAATAATAACCACAGACGCGCGCCACAACACCGCACACACTCACACAGGACAGCCAACGCCACACAAATCCGTATCCATACAGCTTACGACTACCACTATTACCCACCCACCGGTTTTTGGCGCCAGGGAGGAGGGGCAAAAAGGGAGGGATGCACCGAAAGCACCCGAAAATTACGGGTTTGTGAGGTGAGGTGACAGGTCACGGGAACGGGGGTATTCAATTATTCATCGTTCGGAGGGTTTTGGTTTTGGTTTGTGTGTTGTTTTGTCGATCTTTTCTTTTCTCTCACGGAACCCTTTGAAACGTTTTTTACCTAGACTTGTAGAACTACTTGTAGTACAACTCACATGGCTTTATGGTACGGTAGTTTTGGGTATGAAAACAACAAAAACAACAACAACAACAACAACAATCACTTCCATTCTCCGCTCTTTCCGCCAACCCTTCTTTTCCTTCTCGCAATAAATCGAGAAAACGTTGATGTGCGGCTGCTGACTAAATAAACCCGTCCCGTCACATGTCCATTTCTCACGGATAGCCGAGAAGAGATGAACCCCCCCCCCGGGGCCCTTCGAAAGCGTGGTGGCGTCCCGGCCGAAACTTAGCCGAGATTCCCTTTTTACCCCACAATCCAATTCATTTTCACATATTATTGCCGCTCATCGCTCCACTTTCCGAATGGTATGACCTGGCTAAGGAAACTTCCCATTCCCTTCCCCTCCCCCACCAACACCTCCGTTTCATTTTCATATGTTAAGATAACATTTATCCATTTTCTAAAATTGGCTCGTGCCGTCGCCAAGATCAACAAAGCAAGAGAAACTTGCAACGGGAAAAAAAAAAATAGGGTGCATATGAATATTGAGAAATGGGCGTTTGGTGCGCACATTACAAACTCGCAGCCTCCGCGCGCACTGCCACCATTCTCATCCACGTCCCTATCTTTCCTCTCCGTCGGTTTAAGCGAGCGCGGCCCGTTTGCTGCATGCTGGGCGCAAGTCATGTGCCTCGGCGTAAATTCTCGGTCATCCAGCCAGCTGCCGTACTCAGTACCCATAGAATGCCGGGTTGCTCCAATTGTGCCTTCATCCAAGCGCGAAAAAAAGGTAATAAAAGACCAAAACCGCTTCTTCCCAAGATTATGTCTTTACCAAAAAAATTTCCGGGGATGCACGTTTACAATGCGCGTTATTATTGTGCCGGATTCCGCGCTCGATACGGCGCCCGCACCCCGCACGCACGCGTTGTTTTCACGACACAGCGGGGCCGTAGGTGCGTGGCCAAGGGGCCAATAATCTTAATATTGGTTAGGACAGGACGAGAAAAATGCAGCCAGAAAGCCGGGGAAGGCGTGCGACCAGTTTTGCACGAGTACGTGGCGTCGATTTGCTTTCCCTCCCACCACCGCCACCGCCGATTAAACATCGTGGTGATGGGGAGTGCTAGGTTGACCTGACAGTAAACGCTGCTCTGAAGGGCTATCCACACGAGGCTGACCCGGCGGAGAAATAAAGGGAGAACAGGGCGAGAGAAGGGGGGCTTCCGAGAGCGCCCAGGTTGTAGATCTGACTATGTTGCTCTAATTCGATCTGTTCAAATGATTTCGATTCGTTAGTTTCCATTTTGTGGGGGTGAGTGTTCGATGTTCGATAAAAGAACGGAAGGAAAAAGATAGATAAGCAGTCGGTGGCAAAAAGAAAGAATAGAAGGCGCATACCGCCGGGGGGATCGAGTCACGAGGACAATCTATCGCACGGTTGCGCGACAACGAGGCATAAGTGGACCTTAAGTTATAATAGACGCGCACAGAAGTTTCGCACCGAGCGTGCGAGCCAGACTCAAGGGAAGGAGACGTTTCTTGGACCGACCGATCATGGAGATCATGGAGCAGGCACGCGCGCCGTCTGGGTGTTCTAGATTTCCATCCAGAGCTACCCCTACCCAAACAACAAGCGACGGAAATACGCGCCTGTCAATTTGTCCAAGCAGTCGGACACAATGTTCCACCCCAAACCTCCTTCCCCCACACACGCGAATCCAGATCCACTCTCGTAAGAAAAGTGTAAAACTCGCGAGATAATAGAAAACATAGCTTGCAGAACTCACGTGAGCTTCTTAGGCTCCCCTCAAACCCCAACCCCCCTTCTATTCCTTTAGATCTGTTCTGCGTTTGACCCCACCCCGCCAAATTAAGAAAGTGTAGGACGCACCACTGATTGGGGTATGTGTGAGCGCGCAGCGCCGTAGCTTGCAGAGATGCGCGAGGCAGCGCAAAGCTTGGTGTGTGCGAGGGGAGGCATCCATCCGTACCCAGATACGAGACAGGAGCAGGAGTAGGGGGGAGGATGAGCAGGAGAAAAGGGTACAATTGCCGACTCGCGCCGAGACGCTCAACCCAATTTGGTGTTCGAGTCGCACGTGTGTCAGTCACATGCCAACGCACCGAACCGAACATGCACGCCCCAGCTTTTTAATTAAATGCCTGTTTGTGGCGTTTTCTGTGTTATTTTTTTCTTCTCATTTGTAGGTGTTGTTCACAACGTGCAGAACTGTTGTTCTCAATACCTCGTGACTCACCGCAGCAGTATGGCCGCGTCAGCTTTCGGAGAGAGCGAAACGGATATGCGCACCCGATTCGAGTCATACATGATGCTTGCTTCCGTTACGCCCACATCTATGGCAGTCCTTTGGCGGGAGAGGAACGATCAAAGGAACGGGTTCTTTTCATAGGTGAAATCATACAGGGAGACAATTAGAGAGCCCGGAAAGTGGATCTATTGCAAAGGTCGGGGCTTATTGCATAGCAAGTTAACCCTCGGTGCTGTCATGGACCAGCGCATTCTGTTGGCCATGTCCGAAGTGGTCCACGGAAGTCACTTGTCACCCTCTTGCTTATTTGCAGACAGCGAGATTGGTAGTGCCTCTATTAACCGTTTTGGGGGCAATCGGGGGAGCGTGAATGAGAAAGCGGTATAGTACAATTGAGGTGATCGAGTTGTATTCAATTGGCACACGCCACGTTCAAGATGTAGATGGATGCATGAAACCTGCAGTAGAGAACCCACTTCACAGCGAAAAGAGCTCAAACAGAATGAAACGGGCGATGAGCCCAAGCCAATCCAGTGCAAGTGCGATTGTGCGACTAATCGGCGTTTATTATTGATCCGCCAGCGGTAGCACTAGTAGTAAACAACTCCATCTTTTATCTCGTCACATATCACGCTCAGGCTCTGGGCCAATGGACCATTTTGGGGGCGAAGTGAGAGAATCACAATCGCGGATGGTGCCGAGGCCTCGTTTTCCCATATGAATATATCAATGGGTGGATTGTGTTGGTTCCGTACGGTTCCGTATTGCCAGTGTATGCCAGTATAGTACAAAGTACTTACTACGAAAGGAACTTTCTACACTTGGTAAACCCGTAATCGAGGGCGTTTCCCCTCAAGATGAGAAGAAAACCACTGCGGACAAGTCGTAAAACTTGACTAGGCGCGATCCGCCCCCGCATCGTCGTAGCCGCGTGTTGCTTTCCGCGCGCCCACTACTACAACTGTATCAATCACAATCAATCCAATCAATCACAACCACACAGGACCAATCGTACCACACCGCACCGTACCGCAACGCATCGCAACGCACCGGCACAATTGCAAACAAGACCAAAATGAAAAAAAAAACACGTGCATTCCTTCTTACGGAAACAGGCAAAAGGCAATAAATATATAATCACGCGCATGTGGTTGGTTTATTTGTTATTGTCGGAAAAACACGTGCTTGTAGCTTCTTCTACTTCCTCTGGCAATGCCGCGCGACCAAGAGAGAAAAAAGGATGGGTGGACGGGATTTATAATAACGGAACCGAGCCACCCCGTCGATCGATCGAGGTCTCGTCGTGGTCGTTCGGATCTGAGACGAACAGGATTGTGGTGTTGTGTGTGATTGATTGCGAGGCGCGGTCCCAGCCCCCCCATCTTTTCAAAAAGGTCAACTGTGCGCATCCAGTAGTCGTGCTGCCGCCACTCCCCCATCACAGGCGTTATCAGCTGTGCATATGCGATGAAGTGCGGGATCGCCCTCTTGGGATTTTTGCGTCCCTAAGACAAACCCCAGTTTTTTTGAGGGGGCTTAATTCAGACCTTATACCAAATGGTGGATGGGCGGAATTGCCCCCCTACTGTATATATTTCTGCTGATCCATGACTTGTGATCCTCCTTCGCGGAATCAGTTGTTTTCATCATACCATTTGGCTGTGATAGCAAAGCAAATGTGGCCTCGATTTGCGACAGGTCGGAGCGGAGGGGCACGGCATACAGTGAGCTCTGAGATGGTAATTCGATACGATGAGTTGAGCAGGTGCAGTGCAGATAGAGGACAGCCTTAAGCACAATGCTTGTATGTTTGTAGACGCTTCGAGCATACAAGGGAACTATGTCGCTTAGCAGAAAATGAGGCCGTTGGGTCGCGAGGAGGGAAGGGAAGCGGAGGAGCGCGAAACGTCCGGGGGTGCAGGAGGGACTGAAACAACAACACCACAGCTAGCACCGAGGTCCCTCCGGGTCCAGCAGCACGACGCGTGCCATCGCGCACCTACTCCACATGACAAGAAATAACATCAGCCAGCCCCGGGCGCAAAGGCACACCAACCTCGCGCGACCGCAACAACCCGCGCTTGGCTCGGCTCCACGCCCATCTGGTCCCACATCCACGTCCATACCTCGCCTCATCATTTCGCCTTGTTCTCCATCTCCTCTCCAAGCTCGCTCCTTACCCTCCGCACAGCATCCTCGACGATCCCCAATACGAACGGCAGCACGCCGCATGTGACGACACCCAGCACGACGAGTAGCGTCCAGCCGACGGGTATCATGGACACCGGAAGCACGCCTAGCATGAGCGGCTCGAGCAGTACGACCAGAGGCACTACTTCTTCCGCCTCCCTCTCCTTCCTCACCGTGTCAGGCACGCGGATTCCTTCTTGTGCGAGACGGATGTGCGCGAGGCGAAGCCTTGCCGTGCGCGCGGACGACGCGCGTTCTGAAGGAGGTGCGGACGGTGCAGGGTGCAGTGTGAGTGTGACCTGTGCTGGATGCTATTTTTTGGCCAAGGAGTATTTTGGAGGGGAAGGGGAAGGAAGGAATGAAGGAAAGTGTGTTCAGGTGGGCAACGTATGTGGACAGCACGACGTGAAACGGGGGCTTACGGATGCAGGCCAGGACACCCTCAACGTGAACCGGTCATAATTCGTCCACTCTTCTCCGTCAAGGTCGAGCGCGAGCCAGAGATCGTGTGGGCACAGTTTGCGTTTGCGGCGCGGCCATTCACCATATTCTTTATCATCATCATCACCGTTATCGGTGTCGCAGAGCAGATTGCGGGGACTTCCAAGAGGCGCAGCTGTTCTATCGTGCACGATTATTTCATTCGCGCCTGCATGGAGGACCGTCCTGAGGGACAGCGAATCATCAGCCTTAACAACAAAAAAGCCGAAGGATAGTTGGCGAATTGCTGTTTACCAGTTTCCTGCAAGCGGCTTTACCGGAACCGGAGATCCTGCAGCGAAATTGATAATTTCTGTATTGGCGAGGGTTGGGAGTGTATAAAGGCCCAGGAGTGGGAGGGCGAATGTCAAGGTAAGCTGGAGGGAACGCATGCGGCGGTTGGAAACGGAAATTCTAGCAATTGCCTTATTCGTTCACGCCCATTCGGACCAAATGCGGACAAATGAAAATAGGAAAGGGGATTGTCATAAAATTACAAGATGTAGCCCAGGGCAGGTAAGTATCTGTGCTCAACCTTCCTTCGTAGTAGACGACTTGTCAATCTCATACGGAACACGCTCTCCTGCAGCTATCGTATGCGATCCGGCATCGTCAATGTACACTGTCTTCTCCTCGGTGTATGACGTGTCTTTTAAACCCCAAATCACGATGCCCGCAAGCGGGAACGACACGAGCATCATTATCCAGCTGCCCAGCAGCTCATTGAGGAACGGCGTAGAGGTAGCATCCATTCCAAAGGAGCCCGCCGAACCCGCCGACTGGATGGCCTTGTAGAAACCAGTGAAGCGAGCAAGCGTAAACGGGTCGTTCGAGATCGCTCCCATAATCCAGTACGCGAGGGCCTGGTAAGACGCATCACCGAAAAAGACTGTGCACAATCGTCAATCAAACCAACGAAAATAAATAAAAATCTACGAGTTAGTGAATAACATACAGAAGAAGAACAGGGCACCCTTGGAGTGGTATGCGCTGTTGGTGTAGTGGAGCTTGCCGCGCGGGGTACGGTCGAACTTGACTTGCCACGCAAGTGCACAGGACCAGACAACAATCGTGACAATACTGACAAAGGCTAGACCAAGGAATCCCCGCGTGCGCCGTCTGAAGCGGGTACCGTCGAGGACGAGGAAACCGATAATCAGAGCACCGGCAATGGCACCGGCCCCTTCGAGCGTACCATTCAGTGCACCTAAAAATATATGACCAAAGTCGGCCGGAGTGTAAAGCCGAGAGGGTGAGATCAAATACGCACGGGTCGGACCATCAAAGTAGAAGGCGTTGACCGCGCCTTGGTATGCGTAAAAATAGTTGCTCGAGAAGAACATGGGTGCCAACAAGAGAATGCGTTTGTCCTTGAGTACCTTGATAAAGTTACGGATCTCTTGTCGCACTGACGAGGACGCCTCGATTTTTACCAGTGTGCCGTCCGCGCGTACAATTGCGCTGGGAGGCAAAATCAATGCCGTCGACGCCGTACCAATGAACATGATAATCATAAAAGCCTATTTGGGACATAAGGACATGAAGCGGTGATCATGAGTGGCCAACAAGAGGCGCACCAGGTACGTCGCAGTCGACACAGAGCTGAGCTTCCCGGAACGGATGTTAATGGCTAGAGCAATGATGGAGCCAATGAACGAGCCAAACTGGAAGATCGCCCAGAAGACACCAAACGCCTTGCCCTTGTCTTTTTCAAGTGGATAGCTCATCATGATTGCACCCTGCGCAGACCATAGCAACGCTGCAGACATGCCGAGGATACCACCAGCAAATATAAGAAACCAGCGCGTCCCCTGCGTCTGGAAACTAGTTCACATACTCTGAGTGCTTCTCCGGATGGGGCGGGGCTTTGTCGGAGAACTTACCACCATAAAGAGCCTATGTACAGCGAGTAGCCGAGCGAGCCGATGGCAAGGGTCAGGCGGGGTCCAAGTACTGTAGGTAAAGAAGCACCATGTGCACCTCAATGTCGTATCACGATCGGATCAGAAAAAAAAAGTACGTACGGTTATTAATCCCTCCTGAAACAAGACCGGTAAGCGCAAACATGCCATAGAGGACACCATTTGATGTATCCGAGAGTGCCGTATCTTGCGTGCCACCGGCGCCAAGGTTAGAAACGGCACTGAACATGCCAACTGTAGCAAAGCAAGTTATCCCTATGCAAGGTAGAGGCATATTAAGCGCTGGGAAGTCCGAGTAGGTAGGCAGCTTGGTACAGACCGACTAGGACAACCTGGGACATTGGGGTTCTGATGCGCCGCATGGGGTGAGGATCAGTATCTGCGATGCCGGACATTTCTCACCTGTACCATGCTGGAAGAGTGAGCTGCATCATGATTGACTTTGTGTGCCAGTGCGCGCGCGCCCGCGAGGGTACAACGGATGGGGGCGGAGAGGCAAACTTGAAGGAGGGAGGAGAAATGTTGTACCGGAAGGAGGGTCTTATACGAGAAGATGAAACGCGAACTTAAGGCATTGTAGCAACAGATAAGAAGCGAAGGAAGCAGCACATAGGCTGATGGCCTGGTCCAGAGTGGGGAATGCGGCACCACACGAGCACACGGTTGCATATGACCGCGGCGACCTCGTGGTACGTTGACACCCCACTTCTTTTCCATTTAAAGATAGCGCAATAGAACTACCCGAAAAACAGAAAGAGCCTGGGTGGTGGTAAATTGAGTAACCATCATGATACAGTACGTTAGACCACTGCTGTACAACGAGGTGAGCACATATCGACGTTGCCAAGTGATTACCACATTCGGTAGTCTTACTACTTTTTAGCCTCACCCTCGGTCGGAACTGAACTGACGCTATCACCTTATTCATTTCATTTCATATCCCGCTGGTGTTATCAATTTCTACTGATATATGCATGACTATTATGTACTCCATAAGATACAGCTAAATGTGTTATCGTCTGCCAGCTCATCGCCTGTCAGACAACTACACAGATACAAATATAAATATGTAATCCCACAAAGGGGAGCACGGCTGTACATTGATTTCTAGTCAGTAGGTCATGTCGGCTACCAGTCCTCAGTCGAGGCCAAGGAAAATGGATAAATCTCTAGCATCACTGCTAAACTTGTAATCAGTCCCCTTTACCGTATCCGTCCGACCCCGATGATCATGGCAACCACCTGGAAACATAGGCCCATCTGGTCGAGGGGTGGGGGTAGATGGGATGTGACAGTCATAACTTCCTCGGGCCCCAAGCAGTCGATTTCTGTGCTCCTGAGTGAGATTGCGCGCGCATGGTCAAGCCTAGGGAAAACGTCTTTTGTAGAAAAAAAGCCTAGTTGAGCACATACGACCCATCCATTGACAGTGCTGTGAGTTATCAGGTCGTATGCACACGTTGGTGCTGTAAAAGGTTATCACGGCGGGCAAACGTCTTGCCGCATTCACACGCGAAAGCTGCAAAAAACGCCACACGCATCAGCTCTCAAGGTCACCAGCCTCCGTGGGCAAGGGACGTACGCTTTTCGTATGTGTGCAATGATAGCACATGCCGTTTGAGATGCTCCGCGCGCGCAAAGCTTTTGGAACAACCAGGGACAGTACAGACGTGCGTACGTTCCTGTGTACCGTCGGAGTCGGGCACCCTGCGTCCGCGACTTTTTTTTATCAGATGCGGAACGGGTATGGGTGGTGGAATCCGATTGCGTTGCGATGCGTGGGGTTTATTCGGCTCCGGGGTGACGGACATGGCACCAAGAACGGACGTCCACACCGGCGATGCCTCTTCCTCTTCGGATGTGAGTTCGTTATTGGCTACACGTGTTTTCTTTGCAGCGGCAGGGGCGTCCACATTGTCGCCATTCTCTTCTCTCCCCTTCTTATTCTTCTTAGCTTGCGCGTAAATTGGGCACTTGCGACGTAAGCGTGCAGGGACGCGTGTCGGACTCCATGGAGGAACCGAAGCCGAGAGGGTTCCGGGGGATGGTGGTTCGGATGATGATGTAGGCGACTCTGTTGGCCGGGCGGACGATGTGCGAGAGGAGGGATTAAGTGGGGCGAAGGAAGAAACTGTAGATTCTCCGGCTGTGGAGGAGGAAGAAGCAGCTCCGGATGCATCGTTGCCGGGACTATTCCCGATGCGCAAATGCAATCGGGGAAAATCAAGTCTGCGTGCGGCTTGTCCATGGGTGAGGTGGGCGGGGACAAATAGGTTTGGTGTTACAGAACAATTGTCAGACATTGCAAAGCTGAGAAATATAACAAGGCGATGGAAATAGGCGTTGGAGATAATTATCAAAACATTGCTGATGGCGGTTCGAACTACTCTCGCATCATTAGGACCAGACTGGCGAAAGCATAGAACATGAGTTAATTGCTCGGCTCACCGGTATTAATAGTTGTGTTGTGTTGCCTCGTCTAGCTATAAAGTCTCCCTGACGTGGCTGCACGTACTGACTTGTCCAGGGGAGTCTGGGGGATCCGGCGCAAAATTTACTGGGATACTGCTTTTTGCTTCCTCTTCAGATTTCAAATCGTACCCAACAACTAAAATTGATAAAAGAGGGAAGGTAGAGTGTCTTAAATTGCGCTTGAGCCGAGACAAGCAACCGGCATTGAAGATTTCCTTTTGATGAACCCTGCTTATGGAGCAGCGTATCAAATAGAGGTTGTGTATGACTTGGAATGACTTGTAGGGATGGGGAGATGTGTTGTTGGTGTGCACGCTTCCCGACAGGACCACGTACGCAACTTGCAAGTTTAAGGACAGCGGGCAAGAGAGAGAGCCTTTTTCTTTTTTTTTTTTTTCCATGATGGGTGATGGGGTCAATGCTGCGGCTAGACCCGGGCGGCCCGACCATTCTTCCGTTTCCGACCAAGCTGAGGCACCCGCTCTGCCCTGAAAGTGGTCTAGTTAACTAAGGCGTTGCTCGGGTCACCCAATACTACTCCCCTACCTGAATTGAATATGCCCAACTAGGGCCCGTTGACCCTCTGTGTTACCTACACAAGGCATGCCACCGCTTGCTGTTGGTCTATGGCGTGTTGGCAATGGATAGAGTACAAGACATTCTTGGGCTCTTGATCGTGTGTTACATCAACACACGAGGCGGCCTCACTTGGAATGAAAAATCACTGTAAGAAGGTGGGGTTTGATTGAGCCTACTAGGAAATCTACATTGTACGAGAGGTATCGTACTATAAGTAACGCATGTACGATCGATTGTGACTAGTTTGGTGTGTGTGAAAATACTGTATCAGGCGGACAAAGTTGCCCATGCGATTTGCTTGTCATCATATTGTCTTGTCAGCTAGCCATTTGCTGCTGTACCTCAGCAGCTTGCTGGCATCACCTTTGGTCCTGGCGCTCACTTTACCTCGGCGATAATTCGGTGATTACAACTACCTTTGTGTAGTATACGAGGGTGAGGACCGGATTGGTAACAGTAGGCTAACGATACGCCCAACGACAACGGCATATTTATCATATGTGTAATCACGATTCGGATTTACGATGAACCTAGTCTTCTACCGATCAGCCAGGTTTGGTTTCTAAGTAAGCGTTAAGAAAATTTCACTGGCAAGACTACGTATTGCGGTGTCGTTGATGCCATTCCTGCGATTGTGATGGAGATCTCTCAGGTAATTGATTAAAGGTGTCAGGCTTACCATATCATCTCCCCAGTCACTCCCCTTCGTTGGTTAGAAACACCGGGACGTCAAACTCGCGAGAAGTAACATTTATCGGCATGCTAGTACGTGCATCACGCCCCAATGACTGCTATTATCTGTCCCTGTCTGCTGGCTGATAACCGTCTCCGTGTCTCGTGTTGAAGGATATCATCTCGTTCATATACCTACATACATGTATAAGTTATGACTACACACAGGAGCTGCAGCTGGCTCGGGTGGGGAGCCTCTCTGCAAACCCATGCGATCCTCTTAACTTACCTGCGATAAGAGCCGCGTTCGCTTGCTCCTGCAGATTTCTCTCGATCAGGCCATGTGCTCGTATGAGCCATGTAGAAGGATATGTGGGCGGCAAACTTATGAGAGATGTTCCTCACCTTCCAGGAGAAGGACTTCGCAGAACCTGTTGGGACTAAGGGCGCAACGCGCCTATTCATTTATTGATACATGAATAAATTGTCACCTCGCACATTCAGGGGTGCGGCACAAGAGAATTGCCGGAGATTCCGGCCGCATTTTTAAAGGAGAAGCTCTGTTCTGTGGGGATTTAGAACTTGAAGGAGCAGAAGATGCTTCTTGTGCACATGGCTATCCAGGTCGAAGCAAAGCATCTACGATCACGGAACTAGGCAACTTTTCACAGCATTTCACAGATTTCATTTCAGGCCTAATATAGTCAGCGCGAATCAAGACCCAGAAAGAAGATTAACTGAGGAGACGGTGAGTACCTGCCGACAGTGTCAACTGCATCTTCAGAGAGGGCAAAGCCGGAGACAGTAGCTGATTCCGTTATTGAGAAGAAAATAATCTTGCGTAGGAACAGGTTGAACGAAGCAGTGATTAGGACAAGCCGCGGGATGGGCAACACCCGTGCACTACCCAGAACCGGCCAAGCGGCGTCAAGCACCGAGGTGCCTCAATACAGTACATGGTCCGTGCGCAGTCGTTGCGACATATATAAGCCATGTTCCCCCCATCAGAAATCCTTACCACTCTGGCCTTTTGGCTTAGATCAAGTGTAGTATCTGTTCTTAATAGTTTAACCACTATTATGGGGGCACCGCCCCCATTTATCTGGTTATCTAATTTTTGCCGCCCCTGCTCCTTGGGCTCTGCTTGCAACCCGAGGACGTGATGACCTTGCCGCTGCACTACTGGCCTGTGTCGTCAGGGGATAACCTTTACTTTTCTTTTGCTGTCTTTGTTGATGTCTACCATTCGGTAGGCACTTGAAGTAGCAAATGATCCGTAGGGGTAATTCCTGGTACATTTTTTTTCCCCCTCTTCCTCCTTCTCTTTCCCTCTGTAATTAAGTGACGTTAGTTGCTCAATTAATGATGGTGTTTTGTTACGGAGGTACTATTTTTATTTGGTATTTGGGGGGGGGGGGGTTTGGAAAAGTGTTTTGACCATCTCTGCGTGTATGTAGATAGGTCAAGTTTTCTCTTCTTCACTTAAATTACGGACAATATGTGAAGCTCTGCGATGAATGTCAATTTTGTATTGTTGCCCTTTCCTCTGATCTTCAATGGCTTCAATGTTCCAGTGTCCGTGTAAATGTATGCGGTGGTGCTCGATGCTTATGTCATCGTTGGTTTTCATGAGGGGCGGGAACTCTCCCTCCCCCCAATTTCGCCTATCGGAGGCTTACTAGGTTACTAAGTTATCACGCAATATTGCAATACTCTGCTTTGGGTGGAGACGTTGCTGGTATATTCGAGAATGTGCTACGGAAAGTGACGAATTCCTCATCAGAAGCACCTCACCTGTTTTGGTCTGACGCCGCTGAAGGACCTGCCGTGTGTGCCTTAATCACTTCGTTCGTGATTTGATTTGTAACCCATGGCATGGAGCTGAGTACCTCGGCTGGTATCACGTGGCCGAATCTTGATGACATATTGGGCGTCTTGAGACTTGACTTGAGCGAATAAAAGCGGAGTGATAATCATAAGCAGGCTAAAATCCTCTTTCTCACTCCATCGCAACACATCTACTTGTAAATATGACGGTCACACCCATCCAATCCCACGCGGAATTCCAGCGTATTGTGCGTAATGCGTCCCACCCTGATTGACGCCCAATGTTATTCACTGATCCATGGCCGGGCTTCGTAGATCAACTCGGGCCAGATTGTCGTTATTGACTTCTGGGCTCCTTGGTGTGGCCCATGCAAAGTCATCTCACCCGCCTTCGAAACGATATCAAATCAGCCCGAGCATACTGCCATGCAATTTTACAAAGTTGACGTAGAGGATCAACCGGAGATCTCGCAGGCAGTCGGCATCCGTGCTGTACGTTGATCCTCGTATCTTTGTAGGCCCAAATATTGAATATTATCAAGATGCCGACGTTCATGGTATTCCATAATGGTCAAAAAGCCGACGAACTTGTCGGCGCCAACCCAACGGCGCTCCAAGTGTGTACATTGGTTTTATGGACATCAGCATAGTACTGATACGGATTTCAGAATCTAGTTACTGGAGCACTCGCCCGCGTTTAGATGTCAGAGTCCCGAGCGTGCAGTCTGTAGCATTGTTGACTGTTTGTACGATGCTTATTAGTGGAATATGACCCGAAGTTCAGAAGAGCCATCACATTGGGGAGGGTTGTAGCATTGAAAGCTTTGTAGAGCAGCCATTTTGTTGTGCTTGATCCCCATAACAGCTAAATATGGCGTGTTGTAAGTGCCATCAGGTTATCGATGGGAATCATCTCTTGTTCCCACGATAATGACAGCCGTGTGATTGCTCTCCCTTTGCCATCGATTTCTCCGATCTTGCATGAGAGATCCAGGCGCTTGTAAAATACAACCGGTCGATATCAGATATCCCAATGAGTTACTCTTCTAGCTCATTGATCTTAACTCCCGCGCAGACAACTTTGCCGGATCCTCCGGACGATAACGCTTTCTTCTGCGGAATGTGCGTACCTGATAGCCTGCAGCTAGTTTCGAACTACTGATGCAGCCACGTGTAGATGTCGCCGACAGTTCTCTCGATACACTTGCCCACGTTGCAACCTACTCTACTGCTCCCTCTCCTGCTTTCGCGCAGAGGCATGGGGATTTGTTCAGTGCTAATTTTTGAGCCCTTTGCTTATAAAATGTTCATTCTAGGCTCACTCGCAATGCTCAGAACCCTTTTACCGCGACCAACTCGCATCCGACATACATACGGAACCTACGGCATCTGCTGAAGAACGCAAGGCGATGTTAAGTCTCCTGAAGCGCTTTGAAGAAGACAGTCTCGACGATCCCTTTGCCAACCCAGAGAACAGCGATGATGATGAAGGGGGAGATGACCTGGAGCGGCGGTTGGCAGGTATCGACCTCGGTCAGTTTTTCTTTGGTCGAGTTGGCCTGGGCGCGGGTGCTGAACGTTCGCGTAGAAAGTGCATCAACGGATAGGATATGGGCTGCGCTGACCCCAGAGGAGCGCACCCGTTTCACGCGTGCTGTGCATGACCCGGCCTCTGAGCTGGCCAAAACACTTCTTACCAGTCCCGATCTTGTGGATGACATGCCCGCACCGTGGTGGGTAGCTTCGTCAGGTACACCCCCAGCCAATGTTCCAATGGCTCGCCCTACAAGACCTCCTGACATCATGGCGTTACCGGAGGCTATGTTGACAGCCCCGCCACCTCCACCGGCTCCAGCCTTTCCGCTGGCATACAACCTGGTAGCTATACTGTGAGTCCCCCATACTCCCATTTTGTTCGTAGGCTCTCTCTAATTGTATACGTGCAGCACTGCATACGCTTACGCATCGCGACATCTCTCTGCCTATCCCCTCGTTTCCTCCCCTGATGCGCGCTCTCTCGTCTCCCGCCTTGTACCCTTCCTCGTTGCACGAGATGATAAGACACGCTTCCCTGGCATCGAATCCGCATCCACCGACATATTCTCCCGTTTACAAGTGGTGCGTCACTCACGGCACGGCTCACTCACACGGTTACGCGGTTACTGAGAGACAGTACAGGACTCCATCACGCCGAAGGCTTTTGCACTTCTACTGCGCGATGCGGCCACGCTACTGCGCCCTCCACTCGTCGCTGAAGACGATGGGACGGTGCTGGCATTGCGCGCCCTGTCGGATCTGCACAGGTTATTCGAGCCGCGCGCTTCGCGCACTGCGGCGAAAATCGTGTTCTACGCAGCGCAGGTGCGTCGCGCATCGGCACTGGTTTTGCGCAGCCTTGCTGTTGAGGTGGAGCGTTGGGCGACGAAGCTTGAGAAAGAGGGCGAGAATGAACGGACGTTGGTTGGCGCACAAGAAGTAGTTAATAGCGATATACTTGTGCCTGACGAGCCTCGAGAGAAACCGCTCATAGTCGAGCTCTCTTAACGAAGAGTTACTGTATGTTGTGCGTTTACAACACCTAAAAGGGGAGGATAGCTTAACTAAGCAGGTCGCAGGGATGACGGACCGACGGAACCGCGGGTTAGGTTTATTCCGTTCGCCGTGTCTGCCGTGTCTACCGCCACCCTTCGTTGCATCATTCTCCGTTGTTGGCAAGCAGCGATGCAGGGGTCCAAAGCTAAGACTCGGAAACGAAAAGTGAGCCCAGAAAGACATGGCTTGGATCCACCGAAAGATAAAAAATACGTACGAGACTTTTGTCGTCCGTGTCTTCCGCGTATTGATGTTTCTACAGACAAATGGCCGAAAGCACTCTTCCCGCATCTCTAGATACTTTCCTCTTTTAGTCGTATTTGCTCTCGCCTTTGCTTTATACCAGGTAAATTCGTCTCTTTCTCGTGCCCGCTGAATGCATAACTGTGACCGTGTTGAACAGTTTCGGGATTCTGTGAGACGAGCCGTTCGCGTCGGGCTGGGCCAAGAAGCTGTTCCTAGAAAACATTTACCAGGATGGAGCCCGAGCAGCTACGTTGGCCTTAAGGCAGACGTATCAAAGCGTGATGCTATTGTTGCAGCGTTCCAGGTGCATGCCCACTAGCCAACCCTCTTTGCTGATTCAATGACTGACAAGCGTCAGTAGCACGCGTGGCTAGCATATGGTGCGCAGTTTTTGAACCGTTGCGTGAGCGTGGCTCTGATGTGAAGACAGAGAGGGATGCGATGGGTGCAGATGAATACCACCCTATCAGTCACCATGGCTCCAACCTCACCCAGGCAGGTGGGATCGGCTACACAGTCGTCGACGCGTTAGACACGATGCTCCTAATGGAACTCGATGCGGAATATCAACGTGCACGTAGTTGGGTCGAGAACAAGATGTCCTTCGAGCGTGATGCCAGCTTCAACACTTTCGAGGTGTGTCTTTCTCTGGCCAATGCGTGCAGCCTATTTTCATTCTGATCGCGCAGACTACAATACGCGTGCTTGGTGGTCTTCTTTCCGCATATCACCTCTCTGGAGGTGACTCGCTCTACTTGATGCGGGCGCGTGATCTTGCGGACCGTATGCTACCCGTGTTTGATACCCCTTCCGGGCTTCCCCGGCCAATGGTAAACCTCCAACGGCGCCAGGGCGTTTGGGATCAAGGAAACCAACGTCTCGTTAGCACTGCCGAGGCATCGACGCTACAGCTCGAGTTTCGGTATCTCTCTGAGCTCACGGACGAGGATATCTACTGGAAGAAAGCAGAGCGGGTAAGTTCAAACCCAATGACGGATTGTAACTGTGCACGTAATTTGAGTATGTAGGTTATGGCTGTATTGAGATCCGCACGCATGCCTCCGGGCCTTGCGAGTATCTTCATGGAGTGCGTGAGGCGATCACTTGCAATCCAACTGAGCTTATCGGACTTGTAGCTCCATCGAGGGTCGATTTGTGACCTCTGCTATTCGGCTAGGCTCCCGTGGTGATTCCTACTATGAATACCTACTGTAGGTTTTTACTTCCGTTGATTGTATGAGATGAGCTGACAACTCTCCTCAGGAAGCAGTTCATTCAAACAGTGCGTTTCATGTAATTTTTTATATTGGACCCAGGTTCATTCCTGTGAATATAAGGATCGAACAGAGGCTGTTTATCGTGAGGCATGTAAATAGACATGTCACAATTCCATCCTGCGTAACTGCGTCCACAGATGTATGAAGACGCAGTCCAGGCGATTCACGATCACCTCATCCAGAAAAGCCTCGGATCTGGACTCACCTACACTGCCGAGCTCATTCCCGAGCAAAATTCCGCGGACCCTCGGGGTGAAGTGTAAGTTCGTGTTGCATTGCTCAATCGTTTTGCTCAAATTATTCTTTCACAGCTCATGGCGGCTAACCCCGAAGCAGGACTTTCTCGTATGCTTCTTGGGTGGGAATCTTCTCCTCAGTGCGACGCGCTCGGGTTCTCTTGTTCAAGAAGTGAGCGTGCCGCCGCGGCCTGAGGAACTCACGGAGCTCGGGAAACGTGACTGGACAACTGGGATTGAACTGATTCGCACGTGCATGGCTATGCATGACACAAAAACGTGCGTATTACCTTTTGATGAAAACAACCTTGGTTCCTGAATCAGCTGCTATGTGACCGCAAAAAGGGGACTCGCTCCGGAAATCGCACATTTTAGAATCCCGAGTGATAACTTGGGAGACGTGAGGAATGCTCCCAGTGATTGGTACATCAAAGGCGCACGGTGTGGATACTTTCTTTCCCCATTAGATGGAAGCACGTTGCTAACTCGTTGTGCGTGCAGCGTCGGAGAGGCCCCTCCTTATGATGCACGGTATATGCTTCGGCACGTTTTTGGGCTCTTCATTGTCTATGACTTCCAGTTTTAGCTAATCTCAAGCGGGTTAGACCGGAAACCGTTGAATCGCTGTTTACTGCGTTCCGCCTTACCGGCGATCAGCGCTACCGCGACCAGGGCTGGGCTATATTCCAGGCAATCGAGAAACATTGTCGTATTCCGAGCGGTGGATACGCAACGATCGTTAATGTCGATGAGGTGCCTGTTAGGCACGAGGACAAGATGGAGACGTTCTTCCTGGTACGATTCGAAATTTGGGTAACGCTTGTCATGTCATTTAAAGCCCTTATTTCGTAGGGCGAAACGTTGAAGTACCTATTTCTGCTATTCTCGGACGGAGACACGATCCCACTCTCGCGTAAGTAAAAAAATAAAGCTTTTGGCTTTACAGACAACACTTATTAATAATCGGGCCCCTAGGATACGTTTTCAATACAGAAGTGAGTTCTCATCATCATCTCGTTTATTACCTGGCCACTCACAGACTATAACGCAGGCGCACCCACTTCCGATATTTAAACCGTCTATTCGAACTGGCTTTTCTTGATTTCGGGGATCGCATCATATGCGTATATTTCATGTATTCGTGACTAATCTCGTAATGCCCATATTCGCATCTTTGCCATGCTTTAAATTTCGTCATTTCGGCAAACCGTTAAACTTTTTTTTTGATCAGATACGGGGTTGGCAGGGGTAGATAACACGTGCGGCAAAGCATCAACGTTGCATCAACGTTCAAGGCAAAAAATGGGGACAATCATTCACGTGCGAGATATGATTCTATTGACACGGGATAGGAAAAACGATGGCTCCGAGTCAATAATATTCATCACCAATGAACAAGCAAATACGGTATACAACCCCTCCCGGGCTAATGTAAACATACGACAAAAATAATACGGGTCCGAGTCTAGCCAAAAGGACTTGGAAGAATATAATTCAAGAATCGGCATCTAGGCTGACTTGGATACAATCTCGGCATAAGAGAAAATCTTGCGGGCTTCATCGTCGCCACCGACGCTCGAGATGTACTCCCATGGTTCGTCGGGTACGCTACTCTCAGAGTCATCTAGCGCAATGACGTTCCTCACCGGGGGTAAAAACTCAAATTCACTCTCTGGGGTTATCGTCAGTCATCCCTGATAAATTGAGGGACAAACAACACGCACCTTTGGCCTTGGCACTGCGCATATTGACGGGACGCACAAGCGCCGAGAGGGGTACCTCGCGGGCTTGCGTCGGGCGCAGCGCATACTCAGTAGAACGCTGAGACGCCGAGAGTGGCGTGGTGGACAGCTCGGGCCACTCAAGGTCCTCCGCCGTGATCGTCTTGCGAGCATCCCAAATCTCCGCCCAGACGCTCGTCATCTCTGCTGTGCGCATTGGGGACGCAGTCGAGGTATTTGCCGGTGCAGAGGAGTGGCCATGTACCTTACGCGGTGGGGCTTTGCCCTTGGCACGGTCTGCGGCTTTCTTTGCACGCTGAGTTGCAAAGGTATGCTCGTGCGCGGCTTTGAGCGCTACACTTGTCAGCCAGGCTGGTTCGCTGGCAGCAAGTGGGGGTGATGACGTTGCGGAAGGTTGGGAAGAAGGAGGAGGCTGTTTGGAGTTAGGGGGGG
>QFDX01001218.1:0-23820 GCA_003315875.1 Lactifluus piperatus
GATTATCCCACAAAAATATATCACTTTTTTTGCACTTTTGATCCTTTTTGACCTGTATGTGACGAACGTTCTCAGAATGCGACCTGGCTTTCTCGCTTCTGACTTTCTAAGCTTTGTACGAGCTTATACAAGTCCGAGAAAGGAAAGTGCAGATTTGCTGATGGAATTGCCCGTTCCGAGTCGGAGCTGCTCTCTAAGATATCCCAGGTCCGCATGCACATTGAGTGCAACGTGCAACACTCAGACAACCACAAACTCGATAGTTAGGCAGGATTCGAACAGTAAAAGAAAGAGAATGAGCAGGCTCAGCCGCTCAGGCTCGGTTTGTCAAGATAGTCGTTGACAATGCATCAAAGAACATTTCTGCGGGACAGCTCAGAAAGATGTGCTTATTAGTTTTGGGCTGTGGCTGAGCTCGAGCGTGAGTTATTCTCCCCCCCCTTTCTGCATTTCTGCACTTCCCAGTAGACTTACCGTAATGGTGCAGGACTCGTAAAAGAGTAAGGCGTTCCAGTCAAAATACTTAGATATTAGAATGAAAACTTTCACTTCAATCTACTTTTTATCATGAAGAAGACTGAGCTTTGGCGAGTGACCAGTACGCGGCAGCAGACGGATCGCCCGCTCTCTGCCCATTCTCATCCCAGATCCACACGCACGTCGAGCGCAGTGTGCAACACCCAGTCAACTACATGGTCATCCAGCTCTACAGCACAGGCGCAAGCTACATCTCGAACTATTTGGACATATGATGGCTCATAGGGTGATCACCCTTGCCACAAGTCTGCAAACCTCCAACTTCAACTCCTCAAGCCCCTTCTCAACGACCTCATCGCGTGGTGTACCTTCGAGCCATTGATCCGCCCATTCGCTGACAAAGCATACCGAACGACAACTAGGCCACATGGTCATGAAGACCCTGAAATTGACAAGAGAGGGGAAATCCGATTGAGTTCCGGTAACTCTCAAGTACATGGATTGAAAGTGATGCCACAGCGAACCACACTCCATCAGCCAAGAACGATACTTTCAAGTTGCCAAATCTGATGTTATTGACACCACTCCGTGCCTCAACAGCAGCCTCAGCAGCAGCCATTCGTCTCGCAACAAACGCAACAGTAACATCAGCAACAGCCACAGCCCCCAGCACAGGTGTCCATACAGTCAGCAAGCAGCGATGGACGGCGCCCGACTAACGTGAACGGCAATGGTTCTGTGCAGACCGCGGCAGCCTCGCTCGAGACCGTTGAGCGCGCGCTTGGTGACCTGCGCGGCTCCACCTCCAATGCCAATGCGAATACCAGCGCGAACAATCATGGAGGGAGTCGACGAGGAGGCAGTGCCAACCGCGATGTCAAAGTAGGGGACCTGCGCGTGCCGACAACAGACTTTGATTTTGAGGGTTCCAATGCACGATTCGACAAGTCGGCCATCGCGCCTTTATCCAGCGCGAAGACTGATACCTCGACTGTGGAGGACGGTGAAGTGCAAGAGGACGAGGTACAGAGGGCGTACAACCCAAGGAAAAGCTTTTTCGACTCGCTTTCGTCATCGACGCAAGCACCACCTCCGGCGCAACGTGGCGGGGGGCGCAATCGGCGGGAAGAAGAACGCGAGAGGAATGTTGCTACGTTTGGCGAGCCTGGCGGTGTCGGCCTGATGGGTCCCGGTGCCTATGGCGGCGGTTGGGGTGGCTTTGGGCGACGTGGTGGGGGCCGCGTCGGGAGGAGAGGATCACAAGCGCAGACGGGAGCGCGATGAGTTAAAAGTAGATTCTTCTAGCCTCATCCTTCACGTTTCCATGATCCGTAGGCCTATGTTCTACATTGAACGTCGGCCGAAAATGTAGGGGAGAACGTCGTTGATTCTAATGTGTGCCGAAGTTTATCCGACTGGGTGTTGTTGCCAAAAGGTGATAATTAGGTTAAGTTACTATAAGGCAGCATGAAAGGATGCGGAGCTATGGGTAGATGATGACGATAGGGAACTCGTGGGAACTGTAAAACTATAATGCTCCTGGATGAGCATGTATTGGCATGGCCTCCCGTGGCAAGAGAATAACAGTGCCGTCGTCTGAAATGACCTTGAAACGCACTGCTCCAGAAAACGTCAGAGTTCGAACTGAGGAGGGGGGGGGGCAGGGGAAGCGGGGAGAAGAGGGAGGGGTGTGGGTGTGGGGAAAGAGAGCGGTCGAGAGAAGACGGCAAGGAAATTGTTGTGGTACGTACGCGTCGTGAAAGGTTCTCCGCGTGCTTTGCGTATGCTCGTAAAGTATACCGTCCCTGCACCTTCCCATAGAAAAATGAGTCAGATACGCGCGTACGAGAGTTTCGGAATCAGTATAGAAGTAGCGGAAGGGGACAAAGGGGAGTTTCCGCACAAGCGCACCCCCGGGAGTGAGCGAATGTATACGTACCTTTATGACCTTTAATGCGGAAACTGATGTCAATGTTACCCTGTAACATTTTGACCTGCCAAGTGTAAGAAGAAGGGAAGAATCTGAGAATCAGCTATTTGCTGCTGTAATCATTAATAAAACCCATCGCCCCTCCCGCCCCCAATCGTCACTCTTCATTTCCTTAATCTCATTTCCTTTTGCTTACCGTATTTGTCGGACGGAGATGAAGGAGGGAAAGGTGATCGATTGGATAAGGAGAGGAGAGGGGAAGGGGGAAGGGGAAGGGGGGGTAGTAGAAATGCTACGCACCGAACCGTGCACCCACGGTGGAGTGGGGTCCGGAGGCAGAGGGGCCGAGAGCCGGAGTCAGGGCCAGGGCGAGGAACTGTAGATACGCATGACGCTGAGATAAGCAATGCGATCCCTGTGCAGACTGGAACCACGACGCTCGATTGGCTGAGCCAGGCACCACAACGGACTGCCATTGAGGTACCAAGTGGGCTCAGGCCGTACCGCGTCACCAAGGACGGCTCGGACGTCCTCACTCACGCGGAGCTCACTGAGTACACGACGTAGGAGAGCTCGAGAGGCGTTCTTGGTTCGCTGCGTAGGCGAAGAACGCTACCCATACGCCGACGCCGCCTGTGCATACCGCGAGGAGGCCCGGCCAGGCATGCTAACACACATGCACCACAGTTAAGGTTGTCAACTTTTTTGGATACTCCAGATGCAGATGGCGGAGGGGAGACTCACGCGGTACGGAGGGAGGTCATCGCGTGGGTCGGGTCGGTTGTAGTATTGGCGTGGGCGGGAGGTGGAGGAGAACGTTTCGGGTGGAGGGAGTGCCTTTGGAGGTGGGCGCGGGAGCTGGTTGGTGAATTTGCGGGAGAGTTGGATGGACAAGTTGGTGCGGGATGTGAGGGCAACTGTCGGTCTTGTCAAGGACGGGGGAATCATATTTTTGGTGTGCAAAGTTACTCGTTTGCACCTATTCTGTATCGGACTTTCCGGGCCGTGGCATTTGTCGCAGTCGCAAAATTGGGAAGGGGTTTTTGAGCTTATAACTGTCATGTCATTATAAGACTTACTTATAATCTATCTGAAGCATTATATATACGCTGCCATCCGCCTTCCAACACCGACCTTGCAAGGCGGCGGCCGCGACTTTGCACTTGCTGACGTCATCTCGTGTTTTATCAGTGTTCCGGGCCCTCTTCTTGTCTTTAAAAGCTCTGATGTTCTCACCTTTTTGCGCCGTGCCACCAAACTATCCCACCCTTGCTCTTGTCTACCTCTTCGTTGAGTCGACTCTTACAACCTCGCAGCAACATCTACATCAACAAGGGGGAAAATGGGCGAGGCGCCACTGGCTGTCACTCAAGCCTTAGGCCTTAGGCTCAAGCCCGTGCTCCCACCACGTGTTGCATCTAAAAGAGTGCACCATTGTTGGCCATACAATTAACGCATACCACTCCACCTACACGTGCAGTTCTGGTTTTCTTGTCCATTTTGCTTTTCTTGGACAAATTAGCCTCAGGCTGCGTTGCGGATGGACATGCACTTGATGGCACTATCTACCAACATCAACTTAACCATTAACGTCTAACGCTATGTTAATCATGCTCCAGTAATAACAATGAGTGTAAGTCCGTCATTAAATCCATTCGCTCTCAAAGTATGCTTTCCCTCATCAGCTGACGTTTCTCTGATTAGTTTAGATGCGCATCGATTCCGCACTGCCCAACAAAATATTTATTATTAGGGAACTCATGAGCTCTGGGGGCACTCACCTGTAGTCCGTTAGTTCGTTTGCATGTGGGCATTCCTCAAATGCCGCATAAGTTGACACTCTTTCAAAACTAGGGTTGCACTTGCAATGTAGTTCGCGACTGCGCGTCACTACCTGGACAACCCGTTCGAAGGAGTCCCAAGGGCGAATCTGTGAATCCTGCGCAAATGCTGCGATGCTGCTGGAGCTATGCGGGGACGAAGCAGCAGGGAAATTTTCGAGATGAATCAAGTTTAAGAAGGGGCCAGTCCCGCATTGTGACTTTGACTTCTCCGAAGGCGACAGTCCTCCCTTCGTCAGACGTCAAGTTGTACTGCTTGCTGGGCTGGTTCCCGCAATGCGCTGCCGTGATGAGCAAGTTATGATATCTGTTTGGGCAGTTCCAGCTGTCTTTATATATACTGATGCCGACGGAGAGTGTGCACATAGGATGTAAAGGGAAGGTGGGTCGGTTAAGACAGTGTAAGGTCAGTCCTCACGTTGGCCTCGGAACGGAACGAAACGTCGGATCGGAGCCCCGGAACGGAACGGAGCAGAGGTCGGAGCACCCAAGACCTCCGACCCGCTTCAGGACACGACGATCCCTGCATCGAGAGCAGTGCGCGCGCCGACCACGCCCCCATGAGTCCTATTACCTCGTCGGCAGTGGTCTGGACCCCTCAAGACTTGCCGCTAGGACGTTAAAGGAGTACTATACAAGAATCCCGCCTCCCCATCATTCCGATCGCTTTCCCCTATCGCTCACTCCTCCATTCCTTGCTGAATAGTTATGATCCTTCCACCATACGCCCAATCAGCTCACGTCCCGTCGCCGCCCGTCGCAGTCTACCTACAAGTAGACTTCATTTCCCCTATCTCGTGCTTCGATCGACTTGAGCGCGCAGCGACGATCGGACTTACACAGCGATATATCCACACTAAAACCACATAGAGCTATGCTACTTACAGCCAGATGCTAGCTAGCTACTTAGGGACGACTCGGAATCATGTACTTAAGGCCCAGTAGCACCGCGAATGAAATGTAACAATTCTCTGCGAGAACGCCTCGCTCCTTCCTATTCTGCGTGCTTGTGTGATCTTCTCCCCTTCTTATTGTTTCCTTTCCCCCCTGCGAATTCCCTTCTTCATTGTCAACGTCAAACCGAGCCGCCGTGCCGTCAAGCGTTGCGATCAAGACCGAGGACCCCGCTGCGTTTTACTTTCGTCTCGATTCGCGTTATCTTATCTCCATCTTGTCGAACTCGAACAGCACGCGTCGAAACGTGCTACAACAGAGCAGAATTTTAGTTCCGCTCGTGGTTGTGACAGCAATATGAACAATAGATTGTGGGTCGTGGATGTGTCTGTGTTTGTGGTTGATGAGTAGGCCAGTCACAGCCACAATTCTGGGAGTGATGATATTTGAGCGGGCATCGGCACTAACCCTGTGCTTCGTCAATCTGTGTCTCCCGCTGGCTGTGGCGACACTGTTGTCATGGCGTCGAAGTTCAGCAAGGAGTAATCCAGTTGCTTTCAAGTCACGTGAGCCTTCCGCATCGGGTCAATTCAAAGGACGAGATACAGTAGATGTTTTGGCATGTACCGTGTGGTCCGTGTCACTATTCCCAAGTAATTGTTTGGGCACAGCAGTGACCTTTACTGCCGCACGGCGGCACTGGTAGTATTGGAACATTGTAGCGTCCACATGACACGACTCCTAACACGATATACTAGTCTTCACTTTCAAAGACCAACGTTCAACATTGATCGCTATCTCTCAGCCGGCCGCGATGTGTTATTTTCCTCGTCACCAAGTCACGCTAAAGCTTCATTCCGCGATTCCTCGCCCCCTCTCTGGATACCACTTCGCTTTGGGCAGCCTTCCATTGGCACAAAACGGCTTAAACCCAATGTGTCCCCTTGAGATATGAGAAGGTACCTGACCGAGATCGCCTCGCACCTCATTCGAAAACGCCGACAGTGCTTTCTAAGTCCTTTCCTCTGTTACTCCTGTCTCTGTTCCTCAAACGCTGAACAAAACCAACAAGCCGTCTTGCGTCGTAGCCTTCCTTAAAATCGCGCGCGCCACTCGGCTGCGGTACTCTGCTTGAGAATACCCTTCCGTCTGAGCTTGAAGAGGTTGTATTCCATAATCTCAGAAGGGGGATACTGTGACTAACTTGGAAGATTATGCATCACCCAGGTGCGTACTGCCCGCGCTGTTCCTCACCTGCATGCCTCATGCATGTGCAGGTGAAGTACTAGTACAGCGGTTGATATCGGTAGAGGGTGAGATCGATGCTGACGGGATGTATGCGTCAACTTCGTCCCATTCTCAGGTTCCTTCGACCGATACAATACCCTACCACGCATCAGTTCGCTGAGGAGTCCTTTCGTATCATAGTTACCCAATCTGCTGCCACTCAGAGGGCCCGCTCTCCGTCTATTCTCCTCAACGGGTACCCCAGACCCGTTCGCACATCGAGCGCACCTTGCAACGGCCTATCAACCACCGGCTCATCCAGCCCTACCTGCAGTGACGTCCAGTAGACCTTTGAGCTACTCGAACATGACGGGTCGAGGCGTGCGACTCGCTCATTGCGACCCCTTCGCTCGATGTGCCGCGCGCGATGACCGGTGCTCGACATCCTTTACTTTGCTGCTGTGCCGGCGCTCGGACTTAGGAAACAGTCTGAACAAACACGATGGCTTGCCGTGCTAAATAATGCACTAGAATTCATCCTTATTGCATTTCGTATCTGTTCCGTGGCCTTGACTGCCTCTGTGCTTGTGTTTTTCTTTCTTCCTCACTCGACTACGGGAGAGAAGGCACCGCCTCGGTCGTGTCCTCGGCCTGCACTTTGACATGTTTCCAAAGGAGACGGTGGCTCTGTGCGCTGACATTCTCAAACATGGGCAGTGCCAAAGCACAATGTCCACGGAGCCCATTCCGGGCTATGCGAGGAGACTGACACAATGACCTGGACTAGGCCATGGACATGGAGTTCTATAAGTACAGTATATCTCAATGAGGAAATTTATGCTGGAAGCATCCTACGAGAAATTTTCAGTCACCTCCCAGTTCCTGTGCACGTCTGAATCATTTGCCTCTTGTCGCAAGTGCCCCTTATATAACGCAACATCTAATATACAAATTGGTATTGTTACGTACTCAGATTATTGCAATCAGGGGTAAACACAAGCCAGAAAACGAGTTCAACGTCCCAAATCTGCCAGTATATCCTCGCATCCATTCTAGGGCAACCTAAATAGTATTTATACAAACGCTCTGAGAAAATGCGTATTTGAGAAGCCTGTACAGTAATATCATGTTGAATCATACCTCAGTACCCGCCATACTCCGCCAATAATTGCACCACCTCCTGATTTCCGTTCCATAACGCCACCTGAGCTGGTGTCCGGCCTTCGTCATCACATACATGAACATTTGCTCCCATTTCAAGTAGTAGTTTGACAATTCCAAGATAACCAGAGTTTAATGCGAGATGCAATGCAGTACACCGGCGGCCAGGCATTTCTGCGTTGATATCGGCGCCTTCGTTAAGTAACAGCCGCGCGACAGCCAAATGTCCGTATCGTGATACGACGTGCAACGGCGTCCACCCATACTTATCCCTGCAATTCACATTCGCACCATGCTGAATCAACAATTTTGCAACTTCAAGTCCACCTTCTCTTGACGCTCGATCCAATGCAGTCTCGCCGATTGTATTCCGTTCTTCAACGTCTGCGCCGCGGCTAAGCAATGACCGTATCACGTTGAGGTCCCCTTTTTCAGATGCAATAAGCAACGACTCGGAAGCGCCCAGGCTGTCAAGGCAGGTTGCGTATTCACTGCCGCTGGTTGTTACCCACTCACTGTCGGAGTCAGCATCTTGTAGTTCCGTGTCCAGCGCCGTCATGCCTGTACTGGCCATACGATACAGATGTGGCGCTCCCATATGTTCAGCCAAGAAGCTCACGACGTCGCGTTGCCCATTTCTACAGGCAAGATCTAGTGGGGTCTCCTCGTTTCCATTCCTAATGTTGACATCTGCGTCAAGCTGGACAAGGAGTTTAACGATTCCAAGGAGCCCTTGCTGCGCGGCTAGGTGCAATGGTGTACAACCGTCTTGATCTTTCGAATCCGCATTTGGTCCGCATTTGGCTAGTATACAGGCAGTCTGGAGTTTCCCATTGTTTGATGCCTCGTTCAGTGGGGTTTCCTTGTCCTCGTTCTCCTTGTCGATCTCTGCACCGCGCCGGATGAGCAACTTAACAACGTCGGAATGGCCGTTAACTGCTGCTAGGTGCAAAGGGGTCTGCATCTTCGCGCAAGGTGCGCCTATATTTGCGCCATGGCGAAGTAACACAAGCACGTGATTGAGATGCCCAGATTGTGCTGCAAAATGTAATGAAGTCTTGCCCTCGTCATCTCTGGCATTTACATCAGCTCCACGCTTGATCAACAAGTCCGCAATATTTGGTTTCCCAACGTGGGATGCCAGATGCAAGGCGGTCATTCCACCCATTGTGTGCATATTGACGATTGCACCGTGATCGAGTAGCTGATGTACAATATCGAGATATCCGGAATTTGACGCTGAATGTAATGGAGCGAAGCCTTGACTGTTCCATGTGTCTACAGCTGCGCCGTTTTGGAGTAACAACTGCACGACATCCAGTTTGCCGCATTGCGAGGCCACGTTCAATGGGGTGTCGCCATCGTTATTACAGGAGTTTACAGAAGCACCATTTTCGAGTAACAGCTGCACGATATCCAGTTGGCCGTTTCGTGATGCCGAATGCAATGGGGTCCAGTCATCGTTCTCCCGGGAGTCCACTGCAGCGCCGTTCTGAAGTAACAGCTGCACGATATCCAAATGGCCGTATCGCGATGCCGAATACAATGAGGTCCAGCCGTCGTTTTCACGGGAGTCCACTGCAGCGCCGTTCTGAAGTAACAGCTGCACGATATCCAAATGGCCATATCGCGACGCCGAAAACAATGAGGTCCAGCCATCGTTATTACGGGAGTCCACTGCAGCGCCGTTCTGAAGTAACAGCTGCACGATATCAAAATGGCCGTATCGTGACGCCGAAAGCAATGAGGTCCAGCCATCGTCGGCACGGGAGTCCACTGCAGCGCCATTCTCGAGTAACAGCCGCACGATATCCATATCGCTGTATTGCGAAGCTGCCTGCAATGGGGTCCAGCCGTCGTTATTACGGGAGTCCACTGCAGCGCTGTTCTGAAGTAAAAGCTGCACGATATCCAAATGGTCGTATCGTGACGCCCAAAACAATGAGGTGCAGCCATCGTCGGCACGGGAGTCCACTGCAGCGCCATTCTCGAGTAACAGCTGCACGATATCCAAATGGCCGTATCGTGACGCCGCAAGCAATGAGGTCCAGCCATCGTCGGCACGGGAGTCCACTGCAGCGCCATTCTCGAGTAACAGCCGCACGATATCCAAATGGCCGTATCGCGACGCCGAAAACAATGAGGTCCAGCCTTCGTCGTCACGGGAGTCCACATCTACGCCATAACGTAGCGATTCTTGCCCAACCTCCGGTTCTTCTGTGCGCGAAGCCACATCCGTTGCGACCTCGCCATCGCCGTCATGTATATTTGCGTCTGGCTGGAAATTCAATAAGAATTTAACCATGTCAAGACGTCCTCTTTGTGATGCGAGATTCAACGGACTCGAGCGCCGGGCGTCTACGGCATTCGCATCCGCACCGTGCTCGAACAATAGCAGGGCGATGTCGAAATATCCCTTCATCAGGGAAGCATGTAATGCAGTGTCGTAGAAGCCTCCAGAAGCATTGGTGTTCACCGGACAGTTGGCAATGAGGTGTTCTACAACGCCACGGAAACCGAACAACGAAGCATAATACAACCCAGCTGCTTCCGGCTGAGTTGGGCGCTCGCTCGACATGTGTTCCACCCAATCCCAAGGTCGATCCACGTCGAATATCCACACCCACGTTGCGAAATGTCGCTTGCCTGGGTCAAACAGCTCCTCCATAAGCTCTTCAATGCTTGACGACACATTTTCGAATTGAGCATGCTCAACCCAGTATTGAGCGGCGTAGATCGACAGTGGGAACTCCTTTATCCTCTCTTTGTCAACTTGTTCATCTAATCGGAGCAAGGTGCTCAGGCAAGCCTGTGCGAGGATCAGATGTCCCGCGTGGGGAAGGACGTGATAGCTGGAGAGGTCCTCTCCTGCTTTGGCGAGACGGTCGGATGTCAAGAATTCTTTGACAGATAAATGGGAAAATTGGACGACTTGTGACCCATCCACGTTGACAACCGAAATTAGACTGGAACATGCGAGTAAAACAGCTTCTCGAGAATCCTCCAACCGCCAACCGGGATGATATTCTGGGTGCCTTCCGGTCTCGAAACGGATGGCAAGAACCTCTGCGAGCTCCTCAGCTCGAAGAGGTCGGATCGCCACAGTAAGGCATTGCAAGAGCCGACGCGCATATCCTCTGTTGCTTGGCAGAATCCCTAACAGAATACGCTCATACGTTTTATCCAACGTGTCGGGTAATCCATGCAGAGCGTCAGGAAGACTTGCGGGAAAGCAGTCACGGAGCACGTCCAGCTGACAGGCAATCCATCGAAACCTATTTTCGTCGCATAAGCAACTAAAAGGGTCGTATGATGCTCACAACTTACATTCCGTCAGCCTTCCGCACAAGTGTATCGATCGCCAATTCTTTATCCTCCGCTCTCCATTTCTTCATCCACGGGTCAGAGTGAACCACTGTTTTAACATAGTCCCTAATAGCCTTTCTCTGTCCAATCTCGTCGTGAAGGCACACAGAGTGGGAGGCCAAGGGCTCGAGAATAGGAATGATATCCGCTTCGTGACGACTCGTCAAACATAGACGAAGATTTGAGAGCCGTAAACTGAGAAGGTCCTCTACAAGTTTCAAGACGTGTTTGCGAAGGGACCCCACGTCAGAGATCTTGGGACATTCGTCCAGGGCATCGATGATGATATAAGTCGTGGGCGCTTCCGGGAATGACAGCATGTTCACCAAACATTCCTTAAGCTGATCATCGCCAGGCTGGCGAGATCCGGAGTTATGCCCGGAATATAGGTCGGAAAGAATGCGGCTGCAACGACCGGAAGTAGAGCTGAGCTGGGTAAGGATCGACTTGAGCAATCCACAGACGTCCTGCTTTGCGGTGTCTCTAAAATCGAAATAGTAATATGCAATCAGGGCTGATTCGGTCTCTGAAATTGCCTCGGTTGCTTCAATGATTGTGGAGCTGGTTGAAATTTTTAATCACGCTGGGATTACATGATTGATGCGACACATACCACAACACACTCTTTCCAGATCCCGCTACATAGACATGTTGGGACGGTAGGCAGCCATCAGTACGTGTATGATTACAAGTCGAATCACCACGTACGTTTACCATATATCCACATGAGTGATCCCGAATGTCTCCATTCCTCAAAAACACCCTCCGAGTCGAAAAACCACGTCCCAGTGGCAGGCCCATCCTTACAAAGTCCCCATGCAATATTATGGTTTTTCGACGGATCCGGAGGGGAAAGCCAAGTTCGCATGTCTTTTTGGAACTTCTCGTCTAACAGGATCACAGTTCAGGTCATTCAACAAGTAAATGCCAGGGTTACGTACCGCCCATGACCCCACGGAGAGTCAGGGCTTGGGCCATCCGAGCTTCTTCGTTGGTGAGCTGAGCCAACCTCCGCAGCACAGCCTCGATTTTGCTTTCTCCTGATAATTTCTTTACGAATTTCCCTACAACATGTCCAGAAACGAAGAACTTGAGAGAGAGGATCTACTCACTGAAACGACCCTGGCTTATCTCCTTCGTTGCTAACGCAAGCACTGACAGTACTTCCACGATAATCTTCACGATGATATCCGTCATGGCAGGCATGAATTGGACTTGGGTGTAAATGTGAAGTCGACTCAGGAAGTTCCCTACACGCTCAAAGATGTCTACTAGCGCGTCATAACTGGTAGTGACACCGCAAGCAGCCTGATCGACCGAGATGTGAGGACGATGGAATCGAGGGTGAGAGGGATACATACTGCCAGGAAGACATCGACTCCGACGAAGATTGCTTTCGCAGGTGGAAACGGCGCCTAGCAAGGGGTAGCGTGGAGTTGGAATGGTTAAAGAGGGATCGACTGAGTGATGCTCACGAGAACAAGGGCCTCGCCAAGGGTACCAGAGAACGCGAGTAGGAACTGGAGGACTGGGCTGAGGCAGTTGATCAGCTTGCGATGTTCGTCCCGATAGTTTGTGAACGCCTTTGCTCTGTCTTGGAGTAGCTGAGAGATAGCATCGATAGAGTCAAAATTCTGGAGCTGGTCTGCGAATGGGTTTGTTGTGAGGTCTATGCCGGTCTGCTTGGCATAGTCGGACAATGCTTTGGAGATCAAATGAAGGTTATAAGATGAAAATGTTGTCTCTGGCATGGAGCTAGGAGATGGGGTATGCGTAGTGTTTGACTTGTGAGGGGTGGTCGGACGATGAGGGATCTGGGGGTAGTTGGCTAGTGCTGAGGAGCGCTGAGGCCTGAGGGTGTATAGCCTTTGACTGATAAGCCCACGGTCAAGTGACTGGATAAGTGATGGATAGACGCATACGGCGCTTGATCTTCATACCTGCCCCGAAGCTATCGATAACTCAGGCTAGTAGGAACTTGAACACCTCATACTTCCCTCTCACCAAACATTATATTCGGGACGAAGGCCGGGGGAGATGCCTTGGCCAAGTTCATCGAGGAGACCGGCCTGCGTTAGGCCGAGGTGAAGGGACCCCCCCTCCCCGAAGATCATCGATCATGGGTGACGGACGCATCAGGAAAATTGAAAAGTCTTACTATAATCGCGCTTAATCCTTAATTTTTTCTCAATGACTTTTAACCATTCTTAAAACTAAGACAAATTAAGTACTGAGAGTTAAAATAAGACGCCCTGCTTAATGCTTTATCCTTAATATCACTTAGTTAGCCTTATAATAATATGATCTTATTTCTTTCACACTTTTGAGCACTTTTCAGCTGGTCAACAAGTAAATCATATTTGTTAGGTTATACAATAACGAAGTAATACAGACATAGATAGATTAGATACTCTTCATACCTTCCGCATGCACCTGTTCACCATCCGCGTGCATCTACTCGAAGTTGGCGGCTTGTCGTCCCATGTCTGCTCGACTGCCGCACCTGCAGCGTTGTCGTCGTCTCAAACTTCTTCGGCGTTGGTGATTGGTGGTGGTGGCGGAGGCGGCAGCTCGTCGTCCGCACCCATCTGCTTGGTGTCGGCGTCGGCCCACTCACCCTGTGACCAGTGGAAGTGGCGGTGGCCATCGTCGGCAGCTGGAGAGGCGAAGTGTACGAGGGAGCGTCGACCGCATCCGTCTGCTTTCGCGTTGGCGTTGGCGGTAATCCACCTCGTGACCGGCGTCAAGTGGCAGTAGGTGTCGTCGGCAGCTGGCTGAAGCGATGGTGTACGAGGGAACGATGTAAGTGGTGCTGGTGGGGGTGGCGGCTCGTCGTCCACGTCCATAGGCGTCGATGTCGGCAGTGATCCGTCTGGCGGTGGGCATGTCATGGCCCTGTCGTTATCGCGGTAACATTTGCTGTTGTGTGAGGGGGGTTAGTGATGAGGTAGTGGGTTGGGTGATTTCATGTGCTTACCACGGGTACCCTACCCAGGCGGTTCAACAGCGACACTGCCGCCATCCCGATCCTACCAAAGTTAGAACCCCTTTTGCAGTGGCGAGCTGGCTCACAGGGGCTATTGCGAGAGGGAGGTGAGGAGGGAAAAGCGGACCAGAGATTGGCGGAGAAAGATGCTGCCGCTCAATGGGGTTGGAGCCGCTTCAGGGCTCATCTGGGGTGTGAGCTCGGATGTTGGAGATGGGGCTAGAGACGTACCTGGAAGCCCTATGCAGTCTCCTATGTGAAACGTAAGCTTCGCATCAGGTAGGAGGCAACCTAGAAAAAAATTATTCATTTTACACAAGACGTAACAAGAGATGAGCACTGAGCACCAAAAAAAAAAGTCAATCACGGTCGAACTTCGACTGTTGACACGTTGACGCGTTGACGCGTCAAGCGCGTCAAGTTGGAACTCCCACGATTGACTTTTGGTTCGACCTCACGCGCCCTCACGCATACAGTTACCAAACTGTCGACACCACCTCTCCCTCTGGCCTCAGTCATCTCCCACTCCATCAACAATGTCACGCCGCTCCATCAACATCAAGTGGCAAAGCGTTTGGCCAAAAATATGCCACACCGCGTGCGTTTCTTTTCAATCACTGTACTAATTATTCTTTTCAGTTATTTTTTTTACCTACATGACACACCACACATGAAGGAGGCCCGGGGTAGGGTGGTAAGCACATGAAATGTCCTAACCCGCTATCTCATTACTAACCTCCCCACATACAACAGGAAATCTTACCGCAGTAACGACAGGGCAATGACGACGCCCACCACGGGTTACTGCCGACGTCGATGTCAAGCAGACTGATGCGGACGACTCTCCCTCGTACACCTCGCCTAGCCAGTTACCCACCCTGTGCCTACCATTGTACCTGCACCAGTGCTGGTGCATTCGGGATTGCGCCCATAACTGGCAGCACACGCGATCTTGTTTCCTGGCCCGGTGAGCGCTCATCAGCCCTCCCCTCCATCCCACGATTGCGCTCCCTCACTGACTCTGACTGTGCCAGTGCTGGCACACCGGGCTTGCGTCCACAACCAACAGCGTACGTGGTCGTTCCCTGGCCCCAGTGAGGGCTCGTGATGATGATGATGATGATGTGTGACGATGTGGCAAGCTACGAACGATGACACGATAACAACGACAACAACAATGGGATAACAATGGCAGTGGCGGTAACGCAAAATGGCGGCAAAGGCGGCGACGCAATAACGATGGCAGCAGCGGCAATGCGATAACAGCAGCGGTGGTGGCGGCGAGGCGAGGGCGATGATGGCGGTGGTGACGTGGAGCGGCCATGCTGCCCACCGTTTTTATAAGCCTGGCCTGAAGCCGCGGCTTTGGCTTCCTCAAATTCCAGGCCAGGCCAAAACTGTCAATCAGGGCTTGGCTTCGGCTTGGCTCAGCCCTGGGCCGTGGCCTGAGTATGTAATGGTTGTTGTATGGTAATAGTGACCAACGCAGTAGTATTACTCAACAGATGAATTGCCTGCTCGGAGCTGCACTCTACGATATCCTAGGTCCGCATGCGCATTCAGCGCAACGTGCAACACTCAGCAACCACAAACCTTAGTTGGGCAAGATCCGAACAGTAAAAGAAAGAGAATGAGCAGGCTCGATTTGTCAAGATAGTCGTTGACAATGCATCAAAGAACATTTCTGCGGAACAGCCGCAGAAAGATGTGCTTAGTTTTGGGCTGTGGTTAAGGTCGAGCGTGAGTTCTTCTCCACCCCCTTTTCTACTTCCCAGTAGACTTACTGTGATGGTGCAGGACTCGTAAAGAGTAAGGCTTTCCAGTCAAAATACTTAGACTAGAATAATAGCTTTCACTTCTTCAATCTACTTTTTGTCATGAAGAAAACTGAGCCTTGGCGAGTGACCAGCACGCGGGAGGAGACGGATCGCCCGCTCTCTGCCCATTCTCATCCCAGATCCACACGCACGTCGAGCGCAGTGTGCAACATACAGTCAACTACATGGTCATCCAGCTCTGTAACACAGGCGCAAGCTACATCTCGAACCATTTGGACACATGATGGCTCATAGGGTGATCACCGTTGCCACAAGTCTGCAAAACCTCCAACTCCAACTTCTCAAACCTCTTCTCAACTACTTCATCGCGTGGTGTACCTTCGAGCCATTGATCCGCCCAATCGCTGAAAAGGCATACCGAAAGACAACTAGGCCACATGGTGATGAAGACCCTGAAATTGACGAGGGGAAAAACGATTGAGTTCCGGTAACTCTCAAGTACATAGATTGAAAGTGATGCAGAGGCCGGCCAGCTCTGCCACACCCCCACGAACTTCGCATTCGTGTCACCTCTCCAATGTCATCGTAGCTAACACCCTCCCACCCAACCACGGCGATCCACACTCCGTCAGCCACGAACGACACTTTCAAGTTGCCAAATCTGATGTTATTGACACATTGGGCACTCATTGATAAGACAGGAGTGTGACTCACTGCCTGAAAACTCACTGTTCGTCGTGGCCACCGCGACCAATTCCTGATGGATGTACAATGTGCACATGGACAAGTGGTGGCGGTGGCGGGGCGGGGCAGCCCTGCAGGGGCAGTGACACAGGCTGAAGTGTGGAGCGTGGGAGGGAGGGTTATGCAACAGTAGCAACGAGGAGCCACGCAGCAGTGATCGCCGCAGTGGTATGACAAACAGCGGCAGCAGCGAGGCAGGCCATGTGGCGGCAACACCAAGGGCGATGGGCGATCCAGACAGCAGCAGTCATGAGTGTGGTGAGGCTAAGTACCAGATATTATGGACCAGGCAGCAGCGGCAGAGGTGGTAGTAGGGCCGGGAGTAGAATTGGCAAGAGTGGACCAGGTGGCAACTGTGGCAAGAGTGGTAGAGGGGCCAAGAGTGGCGATTGCTGGCCAGACAGGGGCAGGGCAGTGGCAGTAGCGGTGGTAGTGGAGCAGCGGGAGTAGTGGAAGCAGCCGCAGTTGTGGTGACAGTAGTGACAGTGGCGGGACGGACTATGCGGCAGCGGGGTGGCTGCAAATGGCGAGAGAGTCGAGTGGTAAGGGCACTTATTAATAAAGCCATCGCTCACAAAGCCGCGGCCTCGGCTTTTCCAGGGACCCCAGGCCGGGCCAAAGCCTCTATGAAGTAAGCCGCCATTTCGGCCCGGCTGGGACCGGCATTTCTTTATTTGGCCCGCTTCTAGCCTGAGGCCAGGCCAGGAACAGCACTAACTCGGAATAGTGAGCGCGCCTATATGTTCATCATCTTGACTTTCCGTCCCTTGACCCCCATCTTATGTACCTAAAATTCACGTCCCGCATGTTCGATCAATAATGCGTTTCTAATCCAGGATGTGAGGGGAAGGGGTGGAGGTCGTCGCACCCTAAAATCGATGCCAATCGTGGTTCAACTTTCCAAATCTACCAGTATATGCCCGCATTCGTCATAGAGCAATCTGAGTAGCATTTATGCCAGCGCGCCGAGAGAATGAGTATTTTTTGAGAATGTGGGCATTCCACAAATGCTGCATAATTTGACACCCTTCTAGGGTTGCACTTGTAATGTAATTCGCAAGTCTGTGTCACTACCTGGTCAACCCGTTCGAGGGAGTCCCAATGGCGAATCTGTAAATCCTGCGCAATTACTGTGATTCTGCTGGAGATATGCGGCGACAACGAAGCAGGGATGAATCAAGTTTGAGAAGGGGACAGCCCCGCGTTGTAACTTGACTTCTCCGAAGGCGACAGTCCTCCCTTCAAGGCAAGGAGAAGCGGAGTTTGCTATCGGGTCAATTCTGAATCAAAGGACGAGTCGACGCGATTTGTGTGTCTCTTTTGACCATGTACCGTGTCACTATTCCCGAGTAACTGTTTGGGCAAATCATTGACCTTTATTATTATTATTCAAGCTTATTCAAGCATTGTAGCGTCCACTTGACACGACTCCTAACACGATATAGTCTTTACTTTCAAATCTCATTTTCCACGCCATTGATCGCTATCTCTCACCCGATGTTGTGTTATTTTCCACGTCGCCAAGTCACGCTAAGGCTTCATTAGCTTCATTCCGCGATTCCTCGCCCCCTCTTTGGACGCCACTTGGTTTTGGGCAGCCTTTTATTGCCACAAAGCGCCTTGAACCCTATGTGTCCCCTCGAGATATGAGAACGTACCTGACCGGGATCGCCTCGCACCTCATTCAAAATCTCCGACAGTGCTGTCTAAGCCCTCTCATCGATTTCACCTTTTACTCCCGTCTCTGCTCCTCAAGTGCTGAACAAAGCCAACAAGCCATCTTGCGTCGCAGCCTTCTTAAAATCGCGCGCGCCACTGCGTTACACTGCTTGAATATACCCTTCCGTCTGAGCTTGAAGAGGTTGTATTCCACAATATCAGAAGGGAAATACTGTGACTAGTTTGGAAGATTATGCATCACCGAGGTACGTACTGCATCGCTGTTCCTCACCTGCATGCCTCACGCATATACAGGTGAAGTACTAGTACAGCGGTTGATATCGGTAGAGGGTGAGATCGATGCTGACGGGATGTATGCGTCAACTTCGTCCCATCCCCAGGTTCCTTCGACCGATACAATACCGTACCAGGCATCAGCTCGCTGAGGAGTTCGTTCTCATCATAGTTACCCGATCTGCTTCCACCCAGAGGGCCCGCTCCCCGTCTATTCTCCTCAACGGTACCCCAGACCCGCTTACACATCGAGCGCACTCTGCAACGGCCTATCAACCACAGGCTCATCCAGTTATTCCTGCAGAGGCGTCGACTAGACCTTGGGCTACTCACACACGACGGATCGAGGCGTGTGGTTCGCTCATTGTGACCCCTTCGCTCGATGTGCCGCACGCGATGACCGTGAAGAGGTGCCCGACGTCCTTTACTTTGCTGCTGTGCCGGTGCTCGGATTTAGGGGAACAGTTGGAGCACATACGATGCGCCGCCGTGCTGAATAATGCACTGTAATTTATCCTTGTTGGAGTTCATATCTGTTCCGTGGCCTTGACCGCCTCTGTGCTTGTGTTTTTCTTTCTTCCTCACTCGACTACGGGAGAGAATGCATTGTCTCGTTCGTTCCTCTGCCCGCATATTGACATGTTGCCATGTCTTAGAAAGGAGCAGGTGGCTTTGTACTCTGACATTCTCAAACATGGGCTGTGCTAAAGCACAATGTCCACGGAGCCCATTCCGGGCTACGCGAGGAGACTGATACAGTGACCTGGGTGGGCCATGGATATAGAGTTCTGTAAGTACAGTATATCTCAATGAGGAAATTTTTATCTGGAAGCATCCCGCGAGAGAATCTCAGTCACCTACCAGTTCCTATGCACGTCTGAGTCATTTGCCTGTTGCCACAAGTGCTCCTTATATCACGCAACATCTAATTTACAAATTGGTATTGTTACGTACTCAAATTATTGTAATCGGGGGTAAATACGAGCCAGAAAGCGAGTTCAACGTCCCATATCTGCCAGTATATCCTCGCGTCCATTCTAGTGCAACCTAAATAGTATTTATACCAGCGCTCTGGGAAAATGCGTATTTGAGAAGCTTGTACAGTAGTATCATGTTGAATCATACCTCATTACGCGCCATACTCCGACAATAATTGCACCACCTCCGGCTCTGCGCTGCTTAACGCCAGCTGAGCTGGTGTCCGGCCTTCATCATCACACACATGAACATTTGCTCCCTTTTCGAGTAGTGGCTTGACAATTTCAAGATCACCAAAAGTTGATGCGAGATGCAATGCAGTACCGAAGTGAGGCATTTCTGCGTTTACATCGGCGCCTTCATCAATTAACAGCCGCGCGACGGCCGAATGTTTGCATCGTGATGCGAAGTGCAACGGCGTCCATCCATACTTGTCCCTGCAATTCACATTCGCACCATGCTGAATCAACAATCTTGCAACTTCGAGTCTACCTTCTGCTGAAGCCACAAGCAATGCAGTCTGGCCGATTATATTCCGTTCTTCGACATCTGCACCGCGGCTAAGCAATGACCGTACCACGTCGAGGTCCCCTTTTGCAGATGCAATATGCAACGAAGCACCCGGGCTGTCAAGCCAGGTTGCGCCTTCACTACCGCCTGTTGATACCTCCACACTGTCGGAGTGAGCCTCTTGTAGCCCCGTGTCCAGCGCCGTCATGCCTGTACTGGCCATACGATACAGATGTGGCGCTCCCATCTGCTCAGCCAAGAAGCTCACGACGCCGTGTTTCCCATTTCTACGGGCAAGATCTAGTGGGGTCTCCTCGTTTCCATTCCTAATGTTGACATCTGCGCCGAGCTGGACAAGAAGTTTGACGATGTCAAGAAGCCCTTGTCGTGCTGCTAGGTGCAATGGCGTACAACCATCTTTATCTTTCGAATTCGCATTTGGTCCGCATTTGGCTAGTATACAGGCAGTCTGGAGATTCCCATTGCTCGATGCCTCGTTCAGTGGGGTTTCCTTGTCCTCGTTCTCCTTGTCGATCTCTGCACCGCGCCGGATGAGCAATTCAACAACATCGGAATGGCCGTTAACTGCTGCTAGGTGCAAAGGGGTCTGCATCTTCACGCAAGGTGCGCCTATATTTGCGTCGTGGCTAAGTAACAGAAGCACGTGATCGAGGTGCCCAGATTGTGCTGCAAAATGTAATGATGTCTTGCCCTCGTCATCTCTGGCATTTACATCAGCACCACGCGAGATCAACAAGTCCGCAATATTGGGTTTCCCAACATGGGATGCCACATGCAAGGCGGTCATTCCACCCATTGTGCGCATGTTGACGATTGCACCGTGATCGAGTAGCTGATGTACAATATCGAGATATCCGGAATTTGACGCTGAATGTAATGGAGCGAAGCCTTGACTGTTCCATGTGTCCACAGCTGCGCCGTTTTGGATTAATAACTGCACGACACCCAGATGGCCGTATTGCGAGGCCACATTCAATGGGGTGTCGCCATCGTTATTACAGGAGTCTACAGAAGCACCATTTTCGAGTAACAGCTGCACGATATCGACATGGCCATGTCCCGAAGCGTTCATCAACGGGGTCCAGCCACTGTGGTCATGGGAGCCCACGGTAGAGCCATTCTTGATTAATAGTCGGACGACATCTATATGGCCGGATGCCGAAGCTGACTGCAATGGAGTCCAGCGGTCGTTATCACGGGGGTCCACTGCAGCGCCGTTCTGAAGTAACAGCTGCACGATATCCAAATGGCCGTATCGCGATGCCGAATACAATGAGGTCCAGCCGTCGTTGTTTTCACGAGGGTCCACTGCAGCGCCGTTCTGAAGTAACAGCTGCACAATATCCAAATGGCCGTATCGCGATGCCGAATACAATGAGGTCCAGCCGTCGTTATTACGGGAGTCTACTGCAGCGCCGTTGTGAAGTAACAGCCGCACGATATCCAAATGGCCGTATCGCGACGCCGAAAACAATGGGGTCCAGCCGTCGTCGTTTACACGGGAGTCCACTGCAGCGCCGTTCTGAAGTAACAGCTGCACGATATCCAAATGGCCGTATCGCGATGCCAAAAACAATGAGGTCCAGCCGTCGTTATTACGGGAGTCCACTGCAGCGCCGTTCTGAAGTAACAGCTGCACAATATCCAAATGGCCGTATCGCGACGCCGAAAGCAATGAGGTCCAGCCATCGTTGGCACGGGAGTCCACTGCAGCGCCATTCTCGAGTAACAGCCGCACGATATCCAAATGGCCGTATCGCGACGCCGAAAACAATGAGGTCCAGCCTTGGTTGTCACGGGAGTCCACATCTACGCCATAACGTAGCGATTCTTGCCCAACCTCCGGTTCTTCTGTGCGCGAAGCCACATCCGTTGCGACCTCGCCATCGCCGTCATGTATATTTGCGTCTGGCTGGAAATTCAATAAGAATTTAACAATGTCAAGACGTCCTCTTTGTGATGCGCGATTCAACGGACTCAAGCCGTCTTCGTCTACGGCATTCACATCCGCGCCGTGCTCAAGCAATAGCAGGGCGATATTGAAATATCCCTTCACCAGGGAAGCATGTAATGCAGTGCCGTGAATGCCTCCCAAATCATCGATGTTCCACGGACAGCTGGAAATCAGGTGTTCTGCAAGACCACGGAAACCGGACAAGGAGGCATAATACAACCCAGCTGCTTCCGGCTGAGTTGGGCGCTCGCTCGACATGTGTTCCACCCAATCCCAAGGTCGATCCACGTCGAATATCCACACCCACGTTGCGAAATGCCGCTTGTTTGCATCAAATAGCTCCTCCATAAGCTCTTCTATGCTTGGCGACACGTTTTCGAATTGAGCATGCTCAACCCAGTATTGAGCTGCGTAGATCGACAGTGGGAACTCCTTTATCCTCTCTTTGTCAACTTGGTCATCTAATCGGAGTAAGGTGCTCAAGCAAGCCTGTGCGAGGATCAAATGTGCCGCTTGCGGAAGGACGTGATAGCTGCAGAGGTCCTCCCCTGCTTTGGCGAGGCGGCCTGATGTGAGGAATTCTTTGACAGAGAAATGAGAAAATTGGACGATTTGTGACCCATCCACGTTTACAACCGAAATTAGACTTGAACATGCGAATAAAACAGCTTCTCGAGAGTCCTGTCGGATTTGGGCCGATCGGATCGTCGGATCGCCGCCGCGATCGACGCGTGCCCCGCATTGCCCGGCCTTGAGGCCTGGGACCCTTACTACTTTAGCATCACTGTTAGCTTCCCCGCATCGTGTCATTCGCAGCGCGCACGCCCTACGCGTGCGCGATTACATCGTAGTTAGCTAGTCTAGATTGGGGCCCCTAAGGCCCCATGTTAAATACCTTGCCCCCGTCGATAGTCACCTCAGTTCTGTGCCCGCGCGCGAGAGACTGAGGTGAGTAACTTACATTCCTTACCTAGCCACTTAAGCTTACCCTGTAGTAGTATATTACAGGTAAATACACAAAGTTCCGTGCCCGCGCGCGAGAGACTGAGTATATTACAGGTTTAGGCTTCGGGCCTACTTCTCGCGCGCCCCTCCCTCAGCTCACAGCCCCCTTCACGCGGGGCTCCACACATTCCTTTGGCCGACTTTCAGCTCTCGGCAATCGTAGATCCCCATAATCTCAACAGGTTATGGGCCCTGGCCCATCCACTGCTCACGACGACGCTGTTCTTCTTTCGCCTCTAACTGGACTTGCTACCTCATCTTTATCTGGCGCTATGGCACCTTCAGCACCCCCCACGTCCCACGCGAGCGACTCGATCTACGCTCACATCCCGCATCTTTTGGAAGATGGCTCGAACTGGGCAATATTTCGCATGCGCTTCAAGGCGGCCATGGTGGCCACGCGCCGATGGGGGTACTTCACCCATGTCCTGCCGCGTCCCGAGCCCGCTAGCGATAGCAAGGTTACCAAAGACGAGAGGGCGCTCATTGCCGCCTGGGAGTACGACAACGACATCGCGACGTACACGCTCATCGCTCACCTGCCGAACTCCACCGCTCTGGAGGTCAGCGAGCTCGAGACGGCTCTCGAGTGCTGGACCTACGTCGAGCGGGAGTACCAGGCCAAGTCGGTGTACGCTCGGAACGATCTCAAGGCCGCAATCCGCGACATGAGGTGCCCCCGAGGAGGCGACGTCAGGGCCTTCATGGCCTCGCTTCGCGTCAAGCGTCAGGAGCTGGCAGCCGCCGGCGTCAAGCTCTCGGAGGAGGACTACCAGCAGACTGTGCTCCGCAGTCTCCCCGGCGAGCTCGCGTCGTTCGCCGCGAACATGCTCCAGGCGTACCAGCTCAGCCACCCCGACGCCGACCTCATCCCGCTCAGCACCACCACCCTCATCGGCGCCATCTGCGAAGAGGCCGACCGCCTCAAGAACCGCCGTGGACGCAGCGGCGACGGCAAGTCTCCCCAGAACGAGACCCTGGCCGTCACCGCGGGC
>QFDX01001224.1:0-10593 GCA_003315875.1 Lactifluus piperatus
CAGGAAGAAGGACGAGAGTAGAGTGAGGGAATACCTGGCCTATTGTGAAGGCCTAGGCATCCGTCCAAGCGACGCCTTCCCCGCGCCTCACAAACTAGTCGCGGCATGGGCATCCTCATTCGCTGGACGCTACTGTGGAAAGACGGTGAGTGCCAAAATTTCCGCCATCAAGAAATACCATGGGGAACTGGGCTATCTCTGGGACTATGACGACACACTCCGCAGGATGGTCAAAGGTATAGAGCACATGCGGCCGGCACACTCATACAGACCGCGACGCGCACCCGTCACGATCACTATGCTCCTTGACATTGACAAAGGCCTCGACTGCTCGGACCCACTGGACATAGCCGTCCGCTGCGTCGCACTTCTCTGCTTCTTCTGCCAACTCCGCGCGGGCGAAATACTCTGCCCATCCTCGGACATCGCGAAATTCGACCCTAGTCGCCACGCCACATTCGCTAACATATCCGCCTCGACGGCTGAGAACGGAGCCTCGAATCTCCATCTCCCATGGTCCAAGACAGCGAAAGGACGAGGCGATGACGTCTGGATCCCTAGGCAGGAGGCTCCGTTGGACCCCATTCACGCACTGCACAAACATTTCATCAAAAATCGTTTGGAGTTGCAACACCCTATCGCCGCCTATCACGATTCGACCGGACGACTACTTACGCTCACGCGATCGACGTTCATTCGTCGCATCAACCAAATCCTTCGCGCCTCGAAGAAGAACTACCCCAAGATCACGGGACACTGCCTCAGGATCGGAGGCACCACATTCTATCTCGTGTCCGGCGTGCCCCCTGACATGGTAAAGAAATTCGGTCGCTGGCGTTCGAATGCCTTCCTCGAATACTGGAGATGTCTCGACTATCTCGGCGCCTTACACATTGAGATGCTCCCTCAACATCCGCGGATGCAACCCCGAAACAAACCTTCGGCTTGACTCCAGTCATCGGGTGAGCCTTCGTTTCACTACGACGCGCCTCTGGCTTGCTTCGCCTGAATCGCCTCTGGGTATCTCGTAGTCGAACTCTGCTCACCCCAACGTGTATTCCCAGAATCCGGTCGCCGGATGATGATAATCCGTCTTCGGATTCTGGGACGTCGCATCCGCTCCCATCTCCGTTAGGATGTCCACTCAAGTGGAATCATGGTAATGACGCCACGTTCGTAATTCACTAGATTTGTAATACAATCTTGACATTAAACTGCTCTCTGTCTAATCCTTAACGACGAGGATCTTATCACGAACTAAGGAGACGAAAACTCAACACTCGACGGCGACGTGGTTTTTGGGCGCCTGTAGCTTGGCATCACCAACGAATTTTGAAAGCCAGCCAAGCTCAGCAGCTAAGTCACCAAAGTCACATTAGCTATATCGCCGCATCTAGGTGCTTGAACTTGCCTTTCATTGGAGACTCATATGGGATTCCTATATGGCCAATCCTTCTGAGCTACACGCAACATGATTATCGACCTTTCTGTAGTAAAGAAAAGAAACAGGTCCTTACGGTAAGACGAAGAATCGACAGATAGGTCAGTCCAAAATACGTCTTTGAGAAAGAATGGTTGATCAACTCGTTCAAGGGGATAGCAAGATGCCGCATACCATGACTTATAGCATCATTCCAGTCATTCTTCCCTGCCGCATTCTTCATTAGATCAAGAAAATCCGATGCATCTCAGCTCTCCATGTTCGCCTCGAATACTCCTTGAGAGACAAAACCTTCTGGAAGAGCGAATTTGTGAGCTTTGAATTCCCTGAGCTGTTTAGCGATGATGCAATAAATGAGGGCTGGAATGTCTCGATTGTTGTCCTCCAGCATTGGGATCGCAGTTGGTATCATAGTATTCAACTTCTGCTCTATGATTGAACTCATTTCGGGAAGGGGGGGGGGGGAACCCATGGGGTTCGTGGTTGCAACTGTGACGCCGTTCGCCATTCAATAGTCCTGCGATTCTACACCCTGCATCAGAACTGGATCGATAGTGCGAGAGGGGCCAGGAGACGAGGGACTTTCTGGCTGAACCTTCGCCTTCTTTTTCATGCTATAACACGAGGGTTGAGAACGTTGAGGCCTTGAGGGTTGCCTGTGCTTAGTCATCTAATACAGTTTCGAGGCTAAGCCGATTGACTTTCTATTTTGGGTGCTGTACTCCTTTAGATGGAAATTCAAAAAAAACTCCTGAAGGCTAGTGGATATTTGCAACGTTTACACAGTAATAATATCTACTGTGCTATATCCCGGCTTCTCAAGTAGCAACTATGCTAAAGGAACCCGCCGCACCGGCCGACTAGCTGGCCTTGTAGAAGCCAGTGAAGCGAGCAAGCGTAAATGGGTCTTTCGGGATCACACCCACAATCCAGCACGCGAGGGCCTGGTAACAGAAGTAGAACAGGGCATCCTTGGGTGGTAAGCGCTGCTGGTGTAGTGGAGTAGTGGAGCTTGCCGCGCGGGACACGTCTGAACTTGACCTTGCCACGCAAGTGCATAGGACCAGACTACTATCGTGAAAATAGCGATCAAGGCCAGACCAAGGAATTCCCGCGTGCGGCATCTGAAGCGGGCACCGTCGAGGACGAGGATTTAGATCTTTAGATCATTAGAGCACCGGAAATGGCATCGGCACCTTTGAGCGTACCATTCGGCGCACTTTACAGACACGACCAAAGTCGGCAAGAGTGTAAACTGTAAAGCTGAGAGGGTGAGAGACAAACATGCACGTATCGGACCATCAAAGCAGAGGGCGTTGACCGCGACTTGGTATGCGTAAAAGAAAGGTAACTTCTCGAGAAGAACATGGGTGTCAACAAGATAATGCGTTTGTCCTCGAGTACCTTGATAAAGTTACGGATCTCTTGTCGCACTGACGAGGACGGACCTTTACCAGTGTGCCGTCCGTGCGTACAATTGTGTTGGGAGGCAGAATCAATGCCGTCATTGCCGTACCAAAGAATATGACAATCATAAACGCCTAGTTGGGACATAATGACACGAAGCGGGAATCGAGTGGCCAATAGAGGCGCACCAAGTACGTTGAGGTCAACACCGACAACACAACGCTGAGCTTCCCAGAGCGGATGTTAATTTCCAGGGCAATGATGGAGTTGATAAACCAGCCAAACCGGAAGATTGACCAGAAGACACCAAATTCCCTGCCCTTCGTTGCTTTTTAAATTGGATAAGGGACCAGCGCGTTCCCTGAGTCTGGAAAATAGTTCACATACTCGAAGTGCTTCTCCGGATTGGGCGGGGCTTGTCTAAAAACTTACCACCATAACGACCGATGTGCAGCGAGTAGCTGAGCAAGATAGCAAGGGTCAGAGTAGTGATGCTAAATGTTAATGATGTGCGGGCCGGGATTGGCTCAAAAGCCGAAAGCCGGAAAGCCCAGCCGTTTTCAAGGCTCGGGCTTGGCTGGGCTCAGGCCGGGCTTTGGTTGAAAAACAAGAAATCGTATACACAGGGCGTGTGCCAAGTAGAATTATAACATTATCTCAATCATCTGTTTCATCATCTGCACTGAAGGAATATTTCATTCCAGGCATCCATGTCATTATCACACTCAGCTGGGGCTCTTCCTCGTCACCCAATCCAGCCTCAAGCATTGAACAGGGCTCGCGTTCACGGAAGATGAGATCTTGCCGTGGCATGCGACTTTACAGTAGCTCGCGTTGCTCCACTGGCTAAACACCTGTAACCGCAGGCCAGCGTCAACACCGCATTCCTTCCCCTGTGAGCTCCGACTCTGACCCTGGCTCTGAGAAGGATAAGGACGAGGATTACCAGTCCGACTGTCACCATCGACAGGCAAATGAAGTAAATGATCTATACGACTGACGATACAACCGATGCCGCACCACAACGCGACGATCAGTACGCAAACTACGATGAGGTGTTCAACGGCACCGATCATGTAACATGGTAAATGGTACAAAGACTTTCCAGAAAATGAGGTGACACTTAGAGACGCATGGCGTTGACATATACGGTTAATATTCGTAAGGTATGGACCAGGGTCATAGTCTGAGGCACTGTGTGTTGTATATAAAAGGTCGGGGCAGCGACCCTCGACCACCATCCAAAAGATCTTCTTCTCCTCTTCCCTCTCGTGTGACGCGCGATCTCGACACTTCTACCCCACCCGATTACTTCACTCGCCCTGTAGATTGTCGGTGCGACTAACTTCAAATTGCTTGTGCAAGAGTGAGCGCGTGATAAATTTGAATCCATCTGCGCGGTAGGTATCTTGCGTGATATTCGAGCCTTTTGGGGTGAGTAATGTCATTAGTTTGGGCGACGCAGTGGTATACTGCGGCCACGGATGGCTCGATCCTCCATTCGGGTCCAGGTGCGTCGCAAAGTGGATCAAGTAGTCCCTCAGCTCTCCTGGACCATACGTGTACTCCAGATCGGATAAGTGTAAAGACCCGAGAGCGGGTAGATTCTTCAGACGCTTGCTAACTAGACCGGGATGAACGAGATGTACGTCAGTTAGGCAAAACAGGGGGTAGAAGGCCGCTGCTGGTACGCGGGACTCACGGTAGGCCCATGTTTTCTGCTTTCCAGACCGCTGCTGTAAGAAGAAGCGGCGCGGGGCTTGGAACACAATGTCCCCGAGAATTGCAGCGATGCGCTTATATTGTGGTGTAAGTGCATTCTGCTCGCCCGTGTCAAAGGGCGAGCCTTGAGTGATATCTTGCGAATAAAGAGAAAGCAGTTGGTCTATTTCATCATTGCTGGCATCCGGAAGAAGAGTTGTGGCAAGATAGTCGTGAAGTTGCACGTTCGTCCTGCAGGCATACAGTCAGCACAACGATTGATATGCAATACACAATCAGGGGCATACGTGATATTACGTGAAGACAGTGAAAACAGGGTGCCCTCATCGTCACAATCCCCTGTGATGAACGGGATGTCCGCGACTTTGCCCTCTTGAACAAGCTTTGGGGGACTATGACTCAAAAAAACCCCATCCACCCGAGGTCTCCAGACAAGTGCAAGGCCCTGGTCAAATGATTTATGAGTGTCCCTGCACGGGGCGAACCAAATGCTAGAACTATATCACACATACCTGATACCCAGAGATTGACGGGGTATTATCCACCGCAGCTTTCAGTATTGCATAAGGTACCGTGCGCAAACAAGCAAGAGTATCAGAAGTGCCCTCGCATCCTGAGCGTTTAACAAGGTCGTCATAGTAAGGCTGTCCCTAAATCGAAGGTTGCACAAAGGCTCAGTGAAGTTGGCAGGGTGTTCTCTTACCTGGGTGATGTCACCGGATGGAATCGGAGACCCAGATTGCATGAAAGCTGCACGGAACAAGCCGTCAGGATTCCCGTCATTAGTTAGCATCTGAATTGACACAGAAACTGCCCCAGCACTTTGACCCCAGCTAAAAAAAGCCAAACTGGACATTAGCGAAATACGTCGGAAAGTTAATGAGCGCACATCGTCACTTTGGTGGGATCACCACCGAAAGCAGGGATGTACTTTTGAATCCAGCGGAGTGCGAGGCGCTCTATAAGGCAGTAGTAAAAGACATTGGCCATGCTGACGGTGGAAACACGCACGATCATGCAAGCCGAGATTGCCTACGCCAGCATCTTTGACTTCTTGACTCGCCAGGAACCCGAACACTATGACGCAAAATATATATCTCAGAAAGATCAACAAGTAATCAATTTGTGTATACCTGAAAGCCTGGAAAGATCATGAGATTAACTGCGCAATAAGGGTTCAAGTTTTACACACCGATAATTCATGCTCACATAAACGACAGGCTCCCCTAGTGCAATCGAACGCGAAACTATGGCGCTTCCATTATAGCTAAAAACCTCTATTAATAGAATGAAAATGCAATGAAACGAAAACAAACGTGTCTGTTCTCCCGATTTCGAAACCACCTGGGAGGCAAGAAACCGTGATTGGTATAACGATAAGTCCCAGAGTCTAAAAGTGGGTTACGTTCATCTCACCTCCGTATATCCACTATTAATCACATTCCCGTGGTGAGAGAAAGGGAGAGAAGGTAGATGACTGAGCACATACTACCACGACGGGAAGATTCGCACCAGGTCCGATATGGGCGGGTGCAATGACATTAAGTGTTAAACCTTTAGGGTGAAATTAAGTACTCTATTTGAGACAGGTGAATGATCTCCGCACAATCTTCACTGCTCAGATCGTTTCCTGAGGAAAAGAGGTTTTGAAGATAATCTGTCGCCTCCTTGGGTAAATCAGTTGTATTAAGCCGCGCGATCGCCTGTTGCGGACAAGCAGGACCAAAGGCGGAAGCATTATTCGTGCCATTATAAGGGCTAAGCTCTTGGGGAAGACGGAAACGTAGGTCACCAATACTGCGTTGGTAATGTATGCGGCAGATGAGTGAAGAAAGGTAAGAGATAGGACTAAGAGCGGATACGCACGGTGGTTGTGCAAACGGTATTCCAAGAAACTTGGAAATGCCGTGGGATGTCGAGCCAAGAAATGCTCCATTATCAAGTGTGACGGTTGTCGCACAAGTTGTAGGATTGGCCGATATAGTAGAGATGACACCACAGAGAATCACAAGAGAGGGTCGGAGGAACCCCACTCTTGCGGATGGATGAGAACCGTAGCTCAGGTCACTGAGGTCAGACTAGGGGGGGAATAATGCGCAGCATCTAGACAAAGAGCACAGGGCTTATAATAAGTAGCTACGACTTTTGCCTAATGATGACCCTGATTTGTCTGTCAAAATCGAGCGGAACTTGACCCTATCATTGAGTCTAAGCCCATTATGGCTCTTGACTGTATAATTAGAGCATCGTTTTCACCGATTCTTCTTAGTTCCATCAAGACGGTCTAACACGAGAACGGAAAGACATCAGCTAAGGCAACTGGCAGGCGGCTCGGCTAGGCTGCTGCCGCTGCTGCGTATTTTTTCGAACAGATATGACGTAATCATGCCCACCAAAAGTGCGCAGTTTAACCGGTTGCACGATAAAGCCGGTTGAGGAACGCGATGTCCTTCAGCCAATTTATGGTTAGCATGTATCCGCCTTTGCTGTTCCACATGTTGCCGGTATTAATTAGTAGCTGCGCCTGCGCACCGCCATATTTCTTCCATGCTTACAGTAGCACTGCCCTCCCTCCATCCACACGGTCATGGTTAGGAGAGGGCATGACCTCTAATTCCAGACAGAGGCCAGTCAGTGGAGCTGTAACAATTGCGGGCGGTAGTGGTGGTGACGAACGACATGCAGGCCCACACCACCTTTGTGCTGTACAAGGATCACCAGTCCATTTCGCACGTGCCAGTAATGACATCCTTAGTACAGCTACTGTCAATCCCGGTGAGGTTATTGGTTGTCAAAGGACGGCCTAAGGGTGTACCCAAAAATGACTCTGCAGCTCTGCTGGGCGAGCGTGATGCCCAGTTTACCTTCGCATATGCCTCGCAGGTTAGGACGCAAGACATTATCCGCGCTCGCGAGACTGGTAGTCACCGTGACTATCATCATCCTCGAGTCCATGAGGACATTGGGGACAATGTCCTTGAAACTGAAACACTTATCCGGGCCTATCTTGTCTGCTGTGTGTGGAGACCGGAAGAGGGCCTCTATCTACTCTTCGATCCCACGCTGCGGCCTCTGGCGGAATTATTTGCTGATGCTGAACTAGAGCTCGCAAGTTGTTGCACTGTGGTAAGCACTGGCACGACCGGCATCTATTACATGTCCCAGCCGAGGAAGACATATGAAAGAAGGGATCGACTGCACATTGGCATGCTGACGACATCGATCGACCCTGCGAAACGGGGAACTTCGTTGACATTCATAACGAAAAATAGCGGGAGCCGACTTCCACGGGCAGTACAAGAGAAGCACGGATAAAAGGCCAAAAGAAAATGCCGTTCCCATAAGATAAAGAGAAAATGGGTATACAATCCTCAATCGCACTGCCACCTACTATGCACGCCTTCCTAGAGCGGGTGCGCAAGGGATATGTTCATAATGTACTTAATCGCGTCAGCACGGTACGTGTCTTGCGTGATGGTGGTATCATCTGTGGAGATGAATGTCATCAGTTGTGGTGACGCGTTGGTATATTGCGGCCATTGTGGGCTCGACCCCCCATTCGGGTCAAGGTGCGTCGCAAAGTGGATCAAGTAGTTTGTAAGCTCTCCTGGACCGAACATGTTGTTTAGATCGGATCCGTGCGAGGACCCGAGCATCGGCAATTCCTTCAAGCGCTTGCTAACTAGACGGGGATGAACGAGGTGCAAGTTAGGCCAAGGAGTGGCAGGATCGCGCGATGTACGCATGACGCACGGTAGGACCATGTCTTCTGCTTTTCCGACCGCTGCTGTAGGAAGAGTCGCCGTGGGCCTTGGAATATCAAATCCCCGAGAATTGCAGCGATGCGCTTAAATTGTGGTGTAATTGCGTTCAAACCGCCTGTGTCAAAAGGGGAGCCCTGAGTTGGGTCCTGGGGATACAGGGCAAGTAATCCGTCTATTTCCTCTTTCTTCGCTTCGGGAATGAAGTAAGTGATGAGGTATTCGTGAAGTTGTTTGGTGGTTCTGCAAGCAGACGGTTAGGACGACGACCACTAGTAACACGTGATCGGGAATTACGTGATATTACGTAAAGACTGTGCAAACAAAGTGCCTTCATCGTCGCAATCCCCCGTGACGAGTGGGATGTCCGCGACTTTGCCCTCTTCAACAAGTTTTTGAGGAGTATCGGTCAGAAAGTACCCATCTTCCCGAGGTTGCCAGGCAAGGTCGAGAGACTGTTCAATAACAATCAGGTACTGCAAGATCGGGGTATCCCGCCGACATAAACACTGGAACTATTTCACATACATGATACCCGCTGTATGACGGGGACATGTCGATCGCGGCCTTTAGTGTGTCATAGGGTACCCCGCGCAAACAGGCAAGGGTATCAACAGTGCCTGAGCACCCACAACGTCCAACGAGGTCGTCATAGTACGGCTGACCCTGAAGCAAGGATCACTCAAAAACTCAGTGAAGGTAACAAGGTGGTTCTCACATGGGTAATGTCACCGATCGGAGTGGGAGACCCAGATTGCATGAACGCTGCACGGAACAAGCCATCATGATTCCCGTCGCAAGCTAGCATGTGAAGTGCCACAGAAATTGCCCCAGCACTTTGCCCCCAGCTAGCAAATGCCAAACATGCTGTGAGCGATACGCGTTCGCGTGGGAAATTCAACACGTACATCGTCACTTTCGCGGGATCGCCCCCAAACTCGGAAATATACTTTTGTACCCACTTGAGCGCCAGGCGCTCTGTAGAGCAACAGGAGCAACAGTAGGTTTGAGACTTCTATCGCCACACTGATAGTGAAAAACGCACGGTCACGCAATCCGAGATTGCCTACACCAGCATCTTTGACTTCTTGACTGGCCAGGAACCCGAATGCTATGATGCAAAAGCGATATTTCAGGAACAAAGAAAGTGGTGATCTACTTTGGACGTACCTGAAAGACTGGGAAGATAATCAGATCTACGACTGACGGTGCAAGACAGGGAGAAGTTTTACACACCGATAGTTCATGCTCACAAAGATGACAGGCTCCTCTAGATCAATCGAACGATGGACTATGATACCTCCATCGTGTCTGTGGGACCCTATTATTCCAATGAAAGTGCACCGAGGGAAGGAATACAAACTCGTGCGATGAGCCTGTTTCGAAACCACCTGCGATGCAAGAAAACGTAGTCAGCATAGCGACGAGCCTGCAAGCGGGTTGTGTTCATCTCACCCCCGAATACCCACTATTAATCGGGTTGTAGTGATAAGCACAGGTAATAGAAACGTGGTGGCTAAATACATACTACCACAACGGGGAGGTTCATACCGGATATGGCATTGGCGGGTGCAATGACATTAAGCGTTAAGCCTAGGCTTTGCGATGAGGTACGTTCCTTCGGAAGCAGAAATGAACTGTCTACACACAATCTTCACTCTGCGCAATTCAGTTATAGATGACAGTGCTCAGAAGATAATTTACCGTCTTAGGGGGGAACAAGTTTGGAACGAATTGGTGGACCGCCTGTTGTGTACAAACAGGACCGAAATTGGTAGCAGAATACGTGCCATTATAAGGGCCAAGCTCTTGGGGAAGACGAAAACGTAGGTCACCAATACTGCGTTGGTAATATATGCGGCAGATGAGTGAAGAAAGGTAAGAGATATAGGACTAAGAGCGGATACGCACGGTGGTTGTGCAAACGGTATGCCAAGAAACGTGGAAATGCCGTCGGATGTTGAGCCCATGAATGTTCCATTGTCAAGTATGACTGTTCTTGCACAGGTTGTAGGAGTATTCGAGATGATGGAGATAACAGCGCAGAGTGTAACAAGAGATGCTCGGAGGAAGCCCATCCTTGCGTTTGAAACTATAGTCCGTTTAAAAACAGACGGAGCACTGGGAAGCACCTCGAAAGAGAGAGCACATGCCTTAAGTAGAGTAGACAAGATTTGGCCTTGCGATGATTCCGGTTTTCCGCGGAAAATCAAGTTCAGTTGACCTCATTACTGTATTGCACCTGAGAGGTCTTCACGTTCC
>QFDX01001225.1:0-11096 GCA_003315875.1 Lactifluus piperatus
CCCTTCCTTTCATATTCGAGGACTTTTTTTCAAAAAAGAAATAAATAAGAAAAAGGTTCAAAGTGCCGCCCGCGTCGATCACAAATCCATACAGAGCCAAATATCAAATTCTCGAGTATGTTGTTTGGGAAGAGAGAGGAGCGGGGGATGACGATTTCCCCAATACGGCCGCAGCCGCGGTGTCAACTCAGCGCATGGGGGGTGTGAGGGGGAGGGGCGGTGTGTGTGCGCGCTCGCTCTCTGCGTACGGCGCGACCGCTGGCGCTTCCCGCGTTGCGCATTTCTGTTTGTTGCCCTCTACGGGATTTTCAATTCTTATTATATGTATGATGCGCGCAGCCGGTAGTCCCAGGGACGAAAACGAACGAAATAAGACGGGTTGCTTGGCCCGCCCCCGCCTCACTCGCTCCCTCCTTCCTTAATCGCTCCAAAACCGAGGTTAATTCGGAACTAGACTAAACTCGAGATGGATATCATCTCCACACACCCCACCCCTGCTCCTTGTTACGCAAACTGCGCCCTACCCGCCAGGGGTAGGCTCTTAAGGAACGCAAACGCATTTGAGATTAGTCTGTGGGAAAATTGAGGCCAAGTCAAAACGGCTGAAACACATTGTCCGATTTGGAGAGATGAGTGAGGGATCGGTAACTTACGGTTTAAGCTCGGTATTACCTTGCAAGGGAGGCTAGAGTGAACCACAGGCCAGGCTGGCCGTAAAGCGACCACAGCGGGTTTAATGAGAGAAAAAAAAGAGACGTGCGTTGATAGATGGTAAATTGATACAAAGGGAATAAGTACAGCAACTGGATAGGAAGGAAAAACAAGAGAATGGGGAGGGGAGGATAAGTATCGGCTATAATTAAACACGCAGGGAGAGCAAGTACGAGGGTTATACGCAAACGATGCGCATTGTAAACGACAAAGCTACCTGCCCCCACTACTAACCCCAATACTCGACCGAATGAATGCACCGTTCGTCGACATGGGCCCATAGCCTGCACCCGGCGGAAGTTGCGCTTGCACTTGAACACTCTGGACAGCTGAAGAGGCTGAAGGCCCATCGACGCGGCGGTCCTCACGCTCTGCAGGCGTCGCTCCACCGCGTCCAGGATCTGGGGGGCCATTCGTTTGCGAGAAAGTCTCGCCAAGTCCATAGAGTTTGCCATTGTACTCTGAGTAGTCAACCTCTTCTTGAAAGTAGAGCTCGCGCATTTTGAAGAACGTGGAGGCCGTGAGGAGTGAGTCTGAGCCGGCTTGGTGGGAAGGTCCGATACGCATCACCTATAGAGTGCGAATTTTGTTTTGATTTATGATTCGTTCAGTACACGTGTGAGCCGTGCAGCACAACTGGGCAGAGGGAGGTTTACATTACCCCGAGGTCATCAGCAACGTCTTGTAATCCCCCCTTGAGTCCCTTGGCCGCTCGCATCATGGTTTTCATGTCGTAGCTGATGGGGAACCATTTGTGCAGCCTTTCGAAGAAGGCTTCTTCGGTAGTTGGGAGGGACAAGGCAGTAAGGAGCTTGAGGAAATACCCAAAGTCATAACCACTGACCGGCTATGCTCAGTTGACAGGTTTTTCGCGCGCGTTAGATGAGACGAACCTATGGAAAGAAATCCACCTCGTCTCATCCGTGAGGACGAGTCCAGAGGTGATCATGAGCTCCGCGAAATCGTTTGGGAGTATGCCAATCTCCTCGTGCCGTTGGAAATCGATACCGGACTTTTGAAGTCGGTCAACAGACTCCGGCGCGAACATGTCTTCGCTGGACTAGCGTTAGTCGCCGTCTCCCAGATGAAAAGGGAGGGGCCCCAGAATCGCCGCGATTAAAAGAAGAAAAAGGATACGCACTTTGTGCTAAAATGAAAATTGAACTGCCATGTCGACACGTCCTGTGGGTAGTTGCCGTCCTCGTCGGAAAGTGTAAGTCCGATCTGAATGATCTTGAGGAGATCCACGTTACAGCGCATTGTCTGGTAGTGGTAGTCAGAGGAGGTCTTGAAAGTGCCAATTGGACGTGCGACGACGCCAGGAAACTCAGTATCCTAGAGAAAAGCATGGAAGAGGTGAGGATAAAGCGTGTTTGTGTTGTGCATGTTTGTCGGCAATATGACATGACATACCAAAGCAACGAATGGATATCTGTCTATTAGATTGCGTATGTTTCGCATTTCTTGGTCGAGATTAGGAGCCCATACCTCACGTATGGGGGACATGATTGATTGACTTGTTCGCTGTTCGTCGTTCAGTTCAAGTTGCTTATCAAATATTCCCACGTATCATTTATCTTTAACACGTGACGTCTACAAGTAGTACTATACGTCTATCTGACACATCAAACAGGCACACTTATCCAAGAACCATGCGCAATATGAGGTCAACTCCTTCTCGGGTGCTCAGGGTACGTATAAGCGGGCACCTCGGGAACCTTGTTATTTGTTTTCAGTCACCCGGTGAATTTAATTCCAAATCTACTCGAATCTCTATCTTTGCACAGGCAACTAAGGATAACAAAGCTCGTGAGAGACACACTGAAAGCTATCCAACTCATCACAAGGTGAGGAGGCACAGCCCGATGTAAGACACTATGATAGGGGCATCACAACACCACCCATGGTGGCGTGGGCAGTTGATATGAGTGAACGCGCGTCGCGCGTCATTCCTCTTCCCTCCCACGACCCTGCACATGCTCAATATTCAAATGATCGCGGGAAAATAACTGGATCCCCCTGGATCGGAAATTTGCCGTTCGTGCAAGCCGGTCTGTTGGGGCCCATGGGAGGGTTACGCAACTTCATTCCTCGTCTCCGCACGGTAATATTAGCGAATGTTTACGGTCAATGGACAAACAGTGGAGAACTGGGTTGCGGGTGAGTAAACCCTAGATATCGATATGGAAGGGTTTGCTGGAAATGGCCAAGTGGAGCAACTTTTTAGAACGATGAGTCATTACACAGTTTTTCGTTTTGGAGAGGTTAAGATCCTTGTCAGTCGCAAGCTTTAACGCCAATGAATCAAAGCTCGACACAACACAGTCCAGTCTAGACGGTGATCGAGAGGCTCTGCGCCGACCAATAGAGAATGACCTAGAATGACACGGGGTTGGTTACAGACAAATTTGCGGGGTATTCTGTGCCTACTGACCATATCTTGGATTGTGTTACGCAAGTGGACTAGTCGCTATCGGGTGGTTATGTTGCGAAGGGGGGCGCTAAGAAAAGACGACGCAATGCGCAGGAGGCGTAGATGAACCAATATTTCCATCAGGAAGGAGGCGAAAGAGGGGAGTCAGAAGAGAAGTTAATGAATCCGATAGGCTGGTCATAAGAGGGGTCAGGAGAACAGTAAATTGGAGTCGAGATCCTTCAATTCACGAAACGGGATAAGTGCAACCGGTTGAACAACTGTTGACATTCTTAGCATGTGGGTTGAAACGGTGATCTCAGGGTTGCGTTGGCTGACTGTATACCATGGTGTGTAAGGAAGTCGCGGAAACGGAGTAGAATGCCCACAAACGCCCATGTTGAAGATACGGTCACGACGAACCTAGTTTAGGCTAGGTAACATGGGATCGGGACAAAATGACCATTTTGGCAGCTAGAACCGTGGGCCCGGACAAGCGGACAGTACCGTGGGGGACTTCCGAAGAGGGTAGCGAGGTGACAAAAATGGAGAGACGGAGGAATGCCGAGACGGCCTGGGACCGCACCTGCCCTATCGATGAGGAGCAAAGTTCATTAGAAGCGTGATTAGGGCGATAAAAACGCCTTAATGCATGAGGCGTTCATTTGCGCCCAGGATGGGAGGAGAGAGACAGCTGACAGCCTGCAGGACCGGACCAGCCGTCTGGGGACATTACCGTGAGGGTGGTGACATTTGAGGGCCCCTCCCCTTGAGAAGAGGGAAGAAAGTCATGCCGGGTGGATTGTCTGAGTCAGAGGTAATAGAACATAGTTCAGAAACAAGTGGAGACCCCGAGTGCCGGGAGGAATGGAAAAGCTCGGAGGTCCGCGATTGCTCCGGGGGATGATATGGACAAGAGATACTCTTGGAGCACACTGTTACGGTAGCTTCTGAGAGGAAATTCTTTCCGATAGGGAGCTTCGTGGTTGCACGACGCCATGCAGAGGGGGCATCTGAATTGACTGGGACAGCCTGAAAACGCGTGTACTAAGAGGATCGGAGATGTCCGAGCGGGATATTTAATTTAATTATTTTTTGTGTTAAATATTTTTTTTCTTTTTGATATTCTTTGTAAATCGTGAGTGTGAGCGCACGAGCAGGATAGGATTAGCTGTGAGGGGGGAAGAAGAATAAAAAAAGGGGGGGATGGCGAGTAATTGGCGCCAAGTGAGAGAAGATAGACAAGTGGAAGAGCAAGCGAGAGACGCCACTAGAATTGTGGGTAAGAACCGGAATGAACCGTAAGTAGGAAAGAGCCTTTCTGTTGGAACGAGGGGGGGACTGGATAGTAGACGCGGTTCATAACAGAGTATCTATCGCCATGGGAGAGTAAACCAGACCAAGACGAGTTGAGATTGAGCAGATTACGGGTTCTTGGACCCGGGCCGGGGGAGAGTAATAGAGCAGTGAATCAATATCGGGCTCAAGTGAGTTGTGTCCCCCCTGCCTGTATTCCACTTCAGGCCTGCCCTCTTCTTTCCCCTCTCAACTGCCCCGCTAAGGGCTTTCCCTTATATCACCCCCCCCTTCCCCCTTCCTTACTTCCCATACCCTCCTGCGGATGCCCCACGTCTTTTGACAATGAACGCCGTTCACCCGTACTCCGATGCTCAGGCGCTCGTCTACTCTCCTCAGTATACCGATCCTACTCACCACCACCGTTCTTCTTTCCACCCCACATTGTCTGCTTCCCCCTGGCCCTCTCCTGCCCATGCCCTTATGTCTAGCTCTCAAGCTGACCACGCCAGAATGTATTCTTTGATGCACCAACCTATCCATACCTTGCCTTATTCTGCTCCCTCCACCGGACTCTTCTATAATCACCATCCTCATAATAATTCTCAACAACAGCCGAGAATGCAGCTTAGCACTTCAGTTCCTCTCAGCTTTGCTAGTTCTCAAATCGAGAGCAGTATTGGCCCTCACCGCGGCGTCTTGACCCGACGCCAGGCACGCACTGCGCAGTTGCGCGGAACGCCTCAACCTCCCACCGGTCAGCAGGATGCCACAGAGTCCGGCACTTCAGGTGAAACTCACGACGTACGTGTTTTTCTCTCATCTCTCCCCTTCTATCCATTTCTCGCCCTTAACAATTTGTTGCGCGGTCAGGTGCCACCGCACACCCAACCTTCACCGTCGCGTTCTCAGACGCCCAATAAATGCATGCCGTCGTGTGAATCTTCTGAACCCACCGATACTCCCATCTCTGCACACCACGACCCTCTCTCCGTGCCACCACCGCCTTCTTTATATACCGCTGCGCCGGTTCCTTCCGACGCTTATCCCTTCCCCTTCTTCCCTGGGCCACCCTTCAGCCCTCGTGCTGTTTCTCCCGCACACAGTGTTGCATCTGCTATCACTAGTCTCACTGGAGGTACTAGCATACGGTCCGAACTTGAACGGCCAATATTCAAGTACCCCACAGGAGAAGCCCTCCAAAAGCTCATTGGCAAACCCCGCAAACAGCGGCTCTTTAATCACCAGCGTAAGGAGATATGTCTCTACCACCAGGAGAACCCTGGAATTCGGCAAGAGGACATCGCAAACAAGTGGGGTGTGGAGCGTAGCACCGTATCGAAAATTCTGAAACAGAAGAGCAAATGGCTTAACGTGCCTGATGGTGAGGAGCCTCACACCGCCAAGCACCGGTATGTTAGGTTCTGCCCGTTCCGCGCCTTCCTCTGACCGGCTTCCTCTTCCTGTAGGCCGTCCAAGTTCCCCGAGATTGAGTCCGAGCTTGCCAAATGGCTATACGAGTGCCGCGACAAGAAGGTGCAGTTGACTGACTCCGTGATACGGAACAAGGCCAAGGAGGTGGCGAAGCAGCTCCAGATCCCCGAAGATAAATTCAAAGCAAGCTCCGGTTGGGTCGAGAACTTCAAGCATCGACATGGCATCCGTCGAGGCCAATTTCACGGCAACGGCAGAAACGCACGGTTGGGTCGCCTACACAGCGTGGCCCCCGACTCGGGGCCGCACTTTGGGCTACCGATCGCAGACTACCTTGTCCAGAATGACCTCTATTCGGTTGATGACACGTTGAGGAGGCCCTCGACGCCACGGCCAGGAAACGTATCCATTGACACGGGTCCAGATACTTGTAGCTCTCAGGGGGGCGGCACTGATGGCAACCTGCTGTCTCCAGTGCGGGTGTCCTCCCCTACTCGTGTCCCGGCCACTTCGGGTATTCAAACTATCGGTTCAGGTTCAGATGGGGCCTCCTCTTCCGCGCTCTCCTCGCTCTCCTCTGCGTCATCTGACCAACCGCCTGCAGACCTTGCTGGCAGGTACAACCCTGGCGTCCCGGACCACGTGCCATCCGCGAATCAGGAGTATCCACTTCCCCTCCCGCGGCAACGGCAGCAACGCATGCACGTCTTTGACTGTTATACGGAGGGCCTCCCCCCTCCAGTCCCCTCTGCTGCGGAGGCTCTAGAAGCGGTGGAGAAGGTCATGCATTTTATGGACTCGCAATACAAGGAGGAAGATGCACTGTCAGAATTTCAGCGCCGGACGCTCCTTCACGTTCATATGAAGATCACTGAGTTGAAGGAGCAATCAATGACACCTACGGAGGACACTGCCCACCACGAACTCTAAAAATGGACACTCCGCGCCTGCGAGTGATTTTTTTTTCTCATTTCAGCCTTGCCCGTCACCTTGTATGTCGTTTTTTAGTGCATCTTCTTTTTTTTTCTTCCTTCTGGGCCATCTCTCTGCATCATATCTGTTTTCTTCACTTCCCATCCCTGCAAAGCACTTCCACAGCTATCGTCATCATGCAATTCTTGTACTCATTCCCATGCCCATTACTCATTGTTGCCACGTCATGCCAACGTTTTTTTTTTTTCTCTTTTCTTCTTTTCCCCCACCCCCCCCTCCTCTCTCTCTCTCTTCCGCGGCGTGGAGTTGTAGCGTCAACATCGTTCGTTTGTTCTTTCACGTCGTCCAGTTTTCCTCATGCATTTGAACGCTCTCATGCTTGCATCTTTCCTTTTGCCTCTTTCGATACCCGCACTGCACTTTACGTAGCTGTCCTGGTACACCTTCACCTGTTCTCTATCTCCTCGTTCCTGCAGGTTTGACCGTGAGTGCAATAAACCCGCGGTGTCCACCCCCCTCCCACACACACACGTAATTGCCAATGCCTTGAAACAGGAGACAGTGATAGGATTCGTGTCCATCGTATACAGACAGTGCACGCGGTTGTGGTGTTTGCTCACTTCCCCCTCGAAAAACACGTGGAATACATATGGTAGGTACCACGGGGCCGAACGTTTTGGGCCAAAAACGTGGTACACGATACGTATATGGGACTAATGCTACGGCATGGGTGTACAAGTAGTCACCAAAGAGGTAATACTCCTCAAGAGCCTCGAGGATTAGGTAGCGCGCGGGGCCCCGCGCGCGATGTGCACGTTCGCGGGGCAGAAACGGCATGCCGTGAGCGCGTGAGCGCTTGACCAGAGAAACGGCCATGAACTGTACGTTAGTCGACTCCCTTCGCCGTCGCCGCCGTCCGACGGAACCGCGCGCCAGCCGCGTGGCGACGTCACCTAAGCTAACCAAACCAACATCATACGTGGTACCTTTTCCCACAGGCGTAACCTTACCACCCCACCTCACCCCACACAAACACCCTCCTCTTTCCTTTCTCGAAATTCCCAATTGTCTCCTCCAATTCAAAATCGACCCCCCTTTCTTCTGAGCTTGCCGTCAAAAACGTCAACAATGAATAACGCGTGTGGGATGTATACACAATCGCGTTCTCATCAATTTAGTTTTTGGCGGCTGTATGCTCGCATATCAGTGATTGGCTTTTTGTTTTGAGTTGGTGGAAGCGCTGGGTAAAAAGATCGGGGAACACATGTTAGTAAGACCATGTATGGCAGTATGGTCGGAAGCATGTGGATGACTCATTTTGGCGCCGCTAGTTCACGGCGGCCGAGAGAACCACACAGACGAGTTACACAAAGTCGAAAGGCCAGGGCCCGAGCCAAGAAGTGACGAGCCAAAGTTCGGCTGTATTGTATGCGCTCGAAGAAAAGAATAAAAAAAGAAAAAAACGGAACAAAAAAAGAAGCAAGCCCAAATGAAGGGTCGCGTCGCGCGGAAGTATGGAGGCCAACCCAACAACACAACTCACCTCTCCGCCGTGCCTTCGTTTTTCATAATTGTGAGCTTGCCGGATGAAGCAGCGTTCACCATCTGTTGTTCGACGGACTTGTTTATCTTGGCGCTGAGTGCCTGCATCACGATCGATTTTTATAGTCGAGAGGACGAAGCGAGCAAGGGGGTGGTGGGGTGGTACTGTAAGGAGAAATAGGAACAGGCAAGTCAGGGCTTAAACTCACCTTGTGCAGGGAGGCCTGCTTGATGGCAGTAACTTTCTTCGGAGCGATGTTACGGCGGCCTTTCTTCGTGTTGGCGGCGGCCTTGCGGGCATGTCGTGTGTTGGAACTGGCCTTGACCTGTCGGGTTTTGGTGGTTCCTTGAACCATTGTGCGTATGGGTCTGTCAAAGAAGAGTACAAGCGCAGAATGCAAGGATCGGATATGAAAGGAAAACTAAAAAGTCCGGGGGTTGGACAGGGTTAAGGTTACGGAAAGAGCCGGGATTGCACGGTTTGACCCGGTTCACAGTCAACAGTACCCGACTCTACCCAAGCTCAACAGGCTCCCCATGCTCCTTTCTTCTGCGAGATTTGCACGCCTACCGCGCGTTGCGACACCCGCAGGAAAGGTATGTTCCTCGAAAATATCTTACTGAATAACCAGCATCGTTGAAACATCATCTTTTCTTTGGCTGTCGCAGCGGGCTGTCCACGATTTATTCGCGCTACCTGACAAGCCACCTATCGTCGCGTATGGTCCTGCCGGGCGCAGTGCAGTAACAGGCCATGTCGCGACTGTCTTTGGCTGCACCGGTTTTCTCGGTCGTTATCTTGTCTCCAAGCTCGGTGCGTTCCCCCCCGTCCTATACGCGTATTCGCAAAGCTGACTATTGAGGTGCGTGCATAGCCAAGGCAGGCACGCAAGTCATCATCCCTTATCGCGACGAAGACGACAAGCGTCATCTGAAGGTGACGGGCGATCTCGGGCAGATCGTCGCAATGGTTTGTTGTCCATTTCCTTTCGGCACACTTCTTGTCTGCTAAGTGGCTGTCGGTGTTTTGTTCAGGAATGGGACATTCGTAACGAGGAACAAATTGCTGAATGCGTTCGACACTCCGATATTGTGTATAACCTCGTCGGTCGTGATTATGAGACCAAGCACGTATTTTTTTTTTTTTTAAATTTTCTTCATTCATTCCGCAACGCAATGCTGACCCCTGCTTCGTCCTCCGCATAGAAATTTCACTTTTGATGACGTTCATGTCAAAGGTGCTGAACGTATCGCCAAGGTCACTGCGAGTGTTGGCGTGCCTCGACTGGTCCACGTATCGCACTTGAATGCTTCGCCAACTTCCACATCCCAGTTCTATCGCTCCAAGGCCGCTGGTGAAGTTGCCATCCGCGAGGCCTTCCCTGCCGCCACCATAGTTCGGCCTGGTCCGATGTTTGGGCATGAGGACAAGTTCCTCACCAATATGCCACGTATGTCCCTTCTCCTTGTTTTTTTTTGGTCTTCTTTCCCTGATCTGAGACTCTAACAATGAGTGTGGCCAATTTGGTGGAAGCTCAATCACGGTCAGACCAAAGCTCGCCCCGTCCACGTGCGCTTCTGTAGTTCCTGCGTAGAAATGGTTACATCCTGATTACCCTCTCTCAAATACAGGTAATGGATGTTGCCCAAGCACTCTCGAACCTTATTGGCACGCCCGCCCTAAGCCGCACCCTCGCACTTCCGGGCCCGTCAACGCTCACTTACGAGTACATTCTCGAGCTGGTCTCGACGCTCACCTACAACCCCCCTTCACGGGCGCCTGTGCTCCCCAAACGCATCGCGCTCGCACTTACCCGCTTAGCACAGCGTATATGGTGGCCCGCACTGAGCCCGGACGAGGTGGAACGGCGGTACATCGACGATGCGGACACACCAGGCGATTGGGCCCTTGTCGGCGTCGAACCAGACGAGATTGAGAATCATGCGATTACCTACGTGCGCCGATATCGCTCCGCGTAAGTGTTTTCCGCCGCGCCAAGGGGGTGGTAGTGGTCCTGTCATGTCCAACTAACTCACCGTTTAACTCACTAGCGCGAACTATATCCGTCCTATCGTGGTACCTCCAAGACCAGTTAAGCACCCTGTCTCTCATACTTTCATCTTCTCGTAACACGTGCCTAACGTCTTTTTGATCGTTCCTAATATCGTATAGTTGGCAGCAGCTGAACAGTAATAGTAAGTTACTTAGAATACCTATAGTTCTGTGCGTTGCGAGGGGCAGGGAAGGGGGAAGGGCAACAAGACGGCCGGACAAATAGATCTTGCAATTGGCATCAACCGCATTTAATTGGGGTAAACGCCCACTCCTTCATTACAAGCCGCGTGCTATTGGCGTTTCCCTTATTTAGTTCACTGAAACACCCCCCAACCACTTGCACTCCGGAAATAAATAAATAAAAATCCACTTCCTTTCCTTCTCTTGCGTCAATTTCAGTTTGTCGCGCGCCTCGCGTAAAAGTCCTCGAATATTTTTTTTTATAGTTATTTCTTTTCCTTTTTTTTAAGGTTCAGCTTTCGTGGTTGAAACAGCGGCCCACAAAAGTTATTAGAGGAAGGAAGGAAAGGTGGCCCTAAGGTGGTCTTTTTTTGGTTTGACTTCCGGTTCTTCCGTGGCATTGGCTTAAGCAGTCGATGGAGTAAGTACCCCCTGATCGGCGCGTCTTTTGATCTTGAACCGGGGTAAACCGGGGGACATTGTAGGAAACGAAATACGGGGATCGTTTCTTGCTACAACAACATTTACAAA
>QFDX01001231.1:11584-29336 GCA_003315875.1 Lactifluus piperatus
GGGGTCGTCCACTTTAAGTATCTTGTCCATTCTATAGAGGAGATTAGGGGGAAGGGACACACCTTGAAAATACCATATGCTTCAACGGCATACACGCCCAAACGCGCCCACTCCCCGCTCCTAACCACATCACGCCAATACCCAATCGAACGCGCGCGTCCCCACAGCGTAGCGTACGTCCCGAATACGGAGCCGAGCGATGCGGGAGGTTGGAGACGTTCAGCTGTATAGACCTGCTTGAGAACTTCGCGCGCGACGGCTAGGTTGTATTTGACCGGTTGTTGATAGGCTGTATGTGTCGTGTCAGCTCCTCAGTAGAAAGTGAGATAGAGGGAGAGAGGAGGGAAAGGGACGGACAACCGAGAAGGCCTGAGAAGCGCGTGCCGAGTGGGCCTAGTGCGCTGCGCGCATACGTCCCTGCGCGCATAGCGACTGCAGAGGCTGCGCCGAGCGCATCTTGGGCCTTTTTTTGTGCTGCTACTACTGTTTCTGTGGAGGAGGAGGTGGAGGAGGGTGACGAGGTGGAAGCGAGACGGCGTGGTGCTTTAATGTTGCGCTGTAATAGACTACGGAGTGTCACCACCGAGCGCATTATTATCTATCCCTGTTTGTTATTTGAAAAAACGAAAACTTTTTTGTTCGAGGAGGATGGAACGGTTTTGTGGCAATACGTCCGGTGGTGACGGATGGCGGGTCGTCGCTGTTGTGGTCTCTAGCCTTGGCTGTCTGACGAGGCGCGGCGAGTAGGAACGGAGTCCGGAGTCCGGCACGGAGCACTACCGGCCGACTGTATTATCACATTCCCACGATATTCCCCGGATGGCGACCCGGATCAACACGGATTAAAGTCGAGGCGAGATAAACCCCCAGTTGATAATCATTTTTATCTTTCTCTTTTCTCGCAGTAGCCCAAAGGGATAAGTCAAATCTTTTCAAAAAAAAAGTATCTGACGACCTTCCCTTCCCCAACCTCCTGCTAGCTAGCTAGGCTCGAAAGTTTGTTCATTATATTACCTTTGTCTGCAAGAGAAAGATATGGCTATGGCAGCAACAGGACAAGGAGAACCAGGCGTGCTCGCATCTGCGCGGTATGGCAAGGACAAAGTACGAGTGTTCCGTGTGGTGCGGGACCCACAGAGCAAGGTGCATGACGTAGTCGAATACAACGTCACCGTTCTGGTTGAAGGGGCGATTGAAACTAGGTGCGTCCCTACCCAGGACGCCCCGCTCTCACATCTATTGGGGTGCCAACATATAGGGATGCAGTTACACACAAGGGGACAATAGGGTGATCATTGCTACGGACTCAAGTGGGTCGTCCCCCCATTTACAACAGCTATCAAACAAGCTAATCTAATGAATGGGCTGATGTAGTGAAGAATATCACCAACTGTATGTCGTGCGCCCACTCCCCGGCCACCAAGAGCCTGTGTGTGAATTGACATATGACGGCCTACAGATTTGGCCAAAGTATCTCCACACGTGTTAGACCCGGCCAGATTTGCCCTGCACCTCTCAGCGCATCTGCTCGCGCGGTATGCGCATATCGACACGGCCTTTGTAACTGTGGAACAGCTGCGTTGGGCACGCATCAACACCGGTGCGGGTAATGCTACTGGCACGCAGGGGGAAGGACACAAGCACGGGTTTTGGCGCGACGGAGCGGAGAAACGATTCGTTGATGTTGAGGTGGCGCGGAAGGGGAACGGCGCAACAGCGCTGGTGGCCGGGGGACTAAAAGACCTTCTCGGTGCGTAGTTGATGATAACTGATTCACATCATTTTAATTTAGTTGACGTCTGATTATTGTTCCATGGGGACGTCTCAGTGCTCAAGTCGACTGGATCTGCATTTGAAAACTTTGTGCGAGACGAGTATACGACGCTGGCTGAGGTAAACGATCGGATTTTCAGCACTTGCATTGATTTGAGGTACACGTATGGGGAAGTGTATGTGGAGCTGCCGAGGGACGAGAAGGGCATCGTATTTGGGGAGCAAAACCTTAACAAGAACGAGGGTGGTGAAGTGTACGCGTGGGAAGATGTCAAGGTTGGGGCGTTAGCGCGAGAGATCACGCTAGACGAGTTTGCGAATGATGAGAGCGCGAGCGTACAGGTGCGTGGCAACGAGGGATGCCCCATTTTGACAATTTGTTATTTGGTTGCCGCCACATGGGTAACGTCATTTCCGAGTGCTGACATTTTGAGTTAAACGCCCTTGTAGGCGACGCTTTACAAGATGGCACAGCGAGTACTCGCTGAGAATGCGGGAGTGGAGACGGTGCGATACACGTTGCCGAACAAACACTATATTGCTGTGGATATGAAGTACATTGGAATGGACAACACTACGCCGTAAGTGATCTCACGCATAGAGAAAGGAAACACTTTGGGGAAGTGGTATGAGGGGACTATTCCGTTTCTGGAAATGTAATCCGCCTCGTGTTGTGGAGCAGAAGATGATGGGGGGGCGACGGGGGTGGTTTCTTTTTCTCGATCGATGCCCTGTCCCTTCATCGTCTGTCATGTCTAACTGGTTACGCCATACCAACTAACGTCACCCTTTCTTTTTCTCACTCATTCATTCATTCGTTCATTCATCACTAGGTCAAACGCAGAGGTTTTCACCCCGGTGGATGCACCAAGGTAAGACTAACCCGGAAATAGCGGGATATTGCGACATCGGGTCGGCAACCGGAATATTGACGTCATTGTTAGTGGGCTGATCTCCGCCACGATCTCGAGGCGGTGACGTATGCATTTAGCGCCCTGTACGACAAAGAGGAAAGGAAGCAAAAATGAGGGAAAAAAAAGGGGGATAAAGGTTTGGGGAGGCTGTGAGGAGCTGTTGGGGAGGATGGAAAAGGCAAGATAAAAATAGGGAATATATACAAGGAGGGAATACCAGTTGAATGACGATGATGTAGAGTAAGGTTGAATGACGTCAATATTCCCACGGGGGTGAGAAGTGAGTGTGGGGGTCGGGTAAAGAGGGCCAAGGCGAGTTGAGGGGGGTTTGAGTGAGTAAGCTCGTGTGTATGCGTGTATTATTACTCTTTCTACCAACGATTACCGACTCTCATCCTTTCATCATCTTTTATCCATGGCCGGTGACCACAAGTGTTCCGTTTGTCAAGCTACCTTCACTCGTCCACAACATGTTGCAAGGCATATGCGCTCCCGTAAGTCTAATCCCCGCCCTCCACTACACACCCTGCTCCCTCTCCACTTACCCCTCCCTTTGCTAATTCTCTTTTCTTTACTCCTCAGATACAGGTGATCGTCCATACAAGTGTCAGCATTGTGGAGATCAGTTCGCTAGAAGGTCTGTCTCTCTCTCTCTTATCAAATTTTTTTTTCTTAGTCTTTGTTTCCCATCATTTCCCCTCTTCCCTATCTCTACTCCACTCGCTTACTCCCCTCAGCGATCTTCTTTCGAGGCACATAAATAAATGTCATCCCCATGAGAAACCTTTGGTGTCCTCAGCTCCCTCTCGTCGCAAAGGTTCAGCAGCCGCGAGCAGAGCTACCACCTCGAAGCAGGCATGCGACCAATGTGTCCAGTCCAGCTTGCCGTGCGATGGCGCCAATCCTTGCTGTCCGTCCTTGATTTCCCTGTCTCACCCCGCACACCCTCATTCTCGTTTTTTTGTATCTAGCCAAGTGTGTTAACAGAAAGACGAGATGCACTTATATCAAATTCCACCGCCAGACCGCTCCCCTAGGTCCTGGTCACCCTTCCCGTCCCTCAAACGATCCTTCCAACCCTGCCCTACCATCCCTCCCTACCATCCAGTCGGGTCCTAATCCATACCGTCTCTCGGATTCCTTCTTCCTCGGCGGAAATGGCCCTGGACTTCCTCCCCCCTCCATTTCACAACCAGCCGCTCCTCCTACCAATCATCTCTACACAAACCATCAGTTTTCATTCCCCCCTCCTCTGCAGACCTCCACACACACATACGATAATACCCTTGATTATACTGCCCGCTACCGTGCACAGGCAGACTTTCTTTCCCGTACAGGTGTAATCCCCCAACGTGCCCCACCACTCCCTGCTATATATCAAGATGCACAGGTCCCGCATGATCATACCACCACTGCTCGCTATGCCCAATCTTACAATATACGTGGCGATCCCCAAGAATATCCTCTTCCACCGTCTCCTATTGGCGTCGATTACGGCTATAACATCGACAACAAGGTGCGCTCCCGTTCTTGACTCTTCACCCTCCCCGCGTGTCGATTGACTCGCGGCCCCAAGTCCGAGTCATACTCGAACAATGTCTCGGGCTACACAAACGGGTACGGCCATCACCCGTTGATGTTCCCCCTCGACACACAAAGCCACCAACGATGCGAATCGAGCGCAAGTGATACAGGCAGCACCACTAGCCGAAGCCAACCCTCCTCAGCCACCTCTTCAAGTGTGCATCTCCCATTAGGTCCCGATTACTCGCAGCAATCCTATTCACGCCCTGCGACTGCTGACGGTGCCGTCCAGGATCGTGAGGGCTTTTCATCTGCTTTTGGACTCATGTCCCTTGACGATCCGGAAGTTCTCGCTGGTTTTAGCGAAGGCGCACCCTTCTTTGACAATTCGATTACCCAAGGGAGTGGCTCCACTCACAACCCAACATGGGGAGATGGCCCTACTCCTCGTGCAAACCCTTGCGACGCTCCCCGCGCGAACAGCAAGAAACATCAACAAGGAGGGCAGTCACAAGGACAAGCATCCAATCCATCTGTCCCAACGTCTGCCAGTCTTAAGGAGTTGAAGGAGATATGGAAGCAATACATTAGAACTCCTTTCTCTGGCTCTGGTCAACCCGCCGCAACCCACGACCATCACTCTAATGGGAGCCCAAAACGCGAACGCGGACTCTCACGTGTCGCGAGCCTTCCAAGCGTCAAGACGCCCTCTACTGGGACTGCTGGTTGGAGTGACCCAATGCGTGGTCAGAATGGCAGTCAGCAGCAGCCCCAGACCGGTGCCGGGGTCAATAATGTACAGTATGGAGGACACGCTGTGTATTCGCGGGTGCATAACCACACGGATGACCTGCGTAGCTACGAGCAAGCTGTGCTCGCGCGTCGGGCCCCGCTGACGCTCCATCTTGCACCATGCCGCCGTCGCGGTAATACTACGCCAAATGGGCAACCACACCCATCCCCGCCCTCTGCCAACAACGCCACCGCCCCCCCGCTTGTCCCAATTTCGGGCAAAGGTACAAGGTCGAGTCCTGCTGAAAGTGGTAGCGGCAGTGACAGGAGTATGAGCGTGCTTACAGATGACCACGCAAATAGCTCGAGGGGTTCTCCAGCACCTGGTCTCGGCGGCGGTGGCGGCGGCGGTGGTGGTGGTGGTGGCGGACGGCTCGGAGTTGAAGATGGTTCGCGACCGGCCTTCAAACGACTTCCCTCGCAGACCCTTGGGCCAGAGTATGCGAAGCGACCGGCAACGGCAAATTTGTATTCCGAGGGGCGCGAGGGGTTTGTTGGTATGATTGGCGAACAGGATATGCAACAAAGAAGTCTCGGAATGGCTGAGCGGGCGAGGCGTATGAGCTTCCCAAGCGGACGTGCGGGTCTTGTCGCGCTGCAGGATTAAAGGTGTGGGAGCGATAAAGATAAGAGACGAGCGAGTTCGGCCAAGACATACGGTAACCGAACGGCTCGTTGTACACACTTTTTTTCCTTGAGTTTCTTGACGAAGGGTTTGGTCTATGTAGTTTCCCATATCGGTGATTCCCTTTTCGTACTTGTTTCTTGCTACGTTATACACGTCGTTGTCACTAATGAGCCACTCTTGGCTGCTCTCTTCTCATTGTAATATGATTTCTTTTTTTAACGTGTGTATAGCTGGCCTATTCATTACGTAAGCAAATAGGCTGTTATTTGCTCTGAACAAATAAAACTACGTGGCGCGCGTTTTCGTTTGGCTCTACATTTTATTTTTTCGTTTTCATCTTCGTGTTGCGTCTTGCCATGGTACGTTGTCCTTTTCTCCTGTCTTTCCTTTTGTTTTAAGCGCATCTTGCCAAAGGCTGCCCAGGCTACTTTCAAGTCTATCAAGTCCCTCGTCCCCCTCCTTGACCGCGTCCTCGTCCAACGCTTCAAACCCGAGACAGTACGTCCATCACTGACCCACCTCCTTCTTCCCGCGCACACTCAATGAAAAACGTGTACAGAAAACAGCATCAGGAATATTCCTTCCGACCTCCGCGACTTCTAGCCCCCTCCCTGAGGCTACCGTGATTGCGGTCGGACCTGGCGCACCGAATAAGGATGGACAAATAGTGCCTACTTCGGTCAAGGCGGGTGATCGGGTCTTGTTACCTAATTGGGGAGGGAGTGCCTTCAAAGTAGGCGAAGAGGTGCGTGCGCCGTTTTTTTTTTACTTGCGTGTGTCAATAGTGTTGTGTTGCTGATGTGGTTGTTGTGGTTGTTGTTGACCCTCAGGAGTATACTTTGTTCCAGGATTCGGAGATTTTGGCCAAGATTGAGGAGTAGAGTCGAGCTTCTTGGTTCGTTTGGGGATTACCGCCCTCGCTCGTATCCCTTTTTTTTTTTTTGGCTGAAAACACAAAAAGAGACACAGAGGTTGTCTGTTATTGGGGCTTTAATACGTTGTTCTTTGGCTCCCTCTCCCTTATCTCTCCCCCCTTGCATATAGTTATAGCATAGCATAGCCATCTATCGCATCACCACTCCGTCATTGCCTGCGTATGGATTCGTCGTGAGTTTCTACCAAATTGGTTCGCACAGGCCACTTCAGGCTAGGTTTTCGGTCGATTAGAGGTGCGGGGACAACGTTTCTGTCGTCAGGCAATTAATTGTTGGGATTGGATGGGCTCTTCCCTCTTGAGCTCTTTCCCAGACACGCACGACGCGCACGCTGCATGGCGTCGCCGTCCTTCAGGCAAGCGCCTAAGCCAAGGGCCATGTCACATCATACTCCGCCAGGGCGTGATCACGTGAGGAGTACTGCTCTGCGCAGTGCCACTGCACTGCTATATCATATAGTATCATCGAATCATGTCCCCCCCCCCTTGAACACCCATCCAGGCTGTGCGAGGAGACTACATACCCGATGTGCTCGGGGTTAAGCACAGTAGCCTCAAGATGATCCCGTTACCTGATGCGAGAAGTAATCAAGTCCAGAGGGTCCCGCTTCCAGAAGAGTCTTTGCGGTGCGGTCACTGCCACTGGCGTGCAACGGGCCAACGGCGTTCGTCCAAAAATGATTAATCAGAAAAAAACCCATTTTTAAGCTCTTGTGATAGGAGCTGGAGCTGAGAGCCATGGAGGAATGAGGCATACTGTATGTGCGATAGCGAGGGGGAAAGGGAGTAACACAGGATGCTAATAAATAAAACAAGCCCTCTTGAGCAAGGGCATCACGTTTGTACTGGGGAATGAGTCGTTGATAAGTATGTGGTACGAGAAAGCGAAAACGACCAGTACTAGTAGGGCTGAGTCGGACGGCCGGGATGCCAAGATGGGTGCCAGTGATATAGTATTTTGAGTTACGACAGTGACATGGTGATTACTGGCTTGAACATACTATTCGTATAAATATCGCAAAGGAAAGAGAGCATACTATTTGAGTCTGTACAGTCGCCCCATGTCCAATCATATCCTACGCGACAGACCCACCATACCCCGATATCAATTCAGCAATATCTAGCTGTCTCTGTCTCAGAGAGACTTGATAAGGAGTATGGCCTCCTTCATTCAGCACACTAACATCTGCTCCCCATTCGAGTAGTATTTCCACCACATTGCGGTAACAGTTGGCGGCTGCGACATGCAACGGAGTCCATAACTCCTGATTCTGTACGTTAATATCGGCGCCATGGGCAAGCAATAACCACACGATATTGCGGTGTCCCCGTCCTGAAGCATAATACAACGCAGTACCGCCACCCTTGGCCCGGGAACTCACATCCGCTCCGTGCTCGATTAGTAGCTGCGCGGCTTCGAAATGGCCTTCGAACGATGCCAAATGCAACGCAGTCTCGTAAGATTCATTTCGTTCATTGACATCTACTCCGCGGTCAAGTAATACCTTGATCATGACAAGGTTCCCTGATTCACATGCCGTATGCAGAGAAGTCATCTCTTCATTGCTGAAGTTAGTATCTTCGACAGCACCGAGCGACGAGTCCACGATGTCGGGAAGACAATCTTCTGATATTGTGCCCATTTCATGGCCCGTCAGCAGGGCTAGGAACCGCGCGACCTCTGCCTTCCCGTTCACAGATGCCATATCCAAGGCGGTCATATCTGTGCCGTTCCGTGCCTTGACATCCGCTCCGGAATCGATTAGAAATTTAAGTGTTTCAAGGTGCCCCGTTCGTGCTGCAGCGTGCAGTGGTGTACAACCATCGCTGTCCCTCGAGTTCGTGTTTGAACCCCATTTGACCAACGAACGAGCAGTTTCGAGGTGCCCAAATGCCGACGCCAGGTGCAATGGTGTCCGTTTGCCCTCGTTCGACTTGTCAACTTCTGCTCCGACCTGCAATAGCAGCTTTGCGATGCTGACATGTCCACTGGCTGATGCGAGATGCAATGGAGTCTGAAAACCCGCTTCCTGTGCATCTACATATGCGTCATTATCGAGTAATAGACGCACGACATCGAGATGAGCTTGTTCCGATGCAAAGTGTAATGACGTCCAGCCTTTTTCATTGCTGGAATTCACATCCGCGCCGGACTCGATCAGAAAACGTGCAACTTCCAGCATTCCGTTGTGACAGGCTGAAGTTAATGGGGTATCGCGATGCATTGCCCGCACGTCGACCTCTGTGCCATACTCCAGTAATAAGCGGACAACATCGAGATGTCCATACGAGGATGCTGTGTGGCACGGGGTCCAGCCATGATCGTTGTAGGTGTTCACATCGGCACCACACTCAATCAAGAAGCGTACAATTTCAAGCTCCCCTCGACGACATGCCGGATGTAATGCAGTTTCTCCGAATTTGTCCTTCACATCAACAGCTGCATGGTGTTGGTGTAGCAACTGTACCATGTCGAGATTGCCTTTGATGCATGCGATATGTAATGTGCTCGGGAGCTTGTTGTGCTGCAAATTTGGATCTGCACCGTGGTCCAGTAGCAACTTTATGGTATCGAGATGTGGGCGTAGCGATGCAAGGTGCAATGAAGTCTGACCTTCGTTATCACGGGAATCCACGGCCGCACCACTTTGGAGTAGCAACCGAACGACTGCTTGATGCCCGTAATACGATGCCGGATGTAACGGTAAGTGACATCCAGAGGTACAGGAGTTCACAGCTGCCCCACTTTGCAACAACAGCTGAACGACATCCGGATGTCCGGATAGCGATGCCATATGTAACGGTGTCCAGTGCTGGTTGTCAGGGAAGTCCACTACAGCGTTGTGCAGCAGTAATACGCGTGCAACCTCAAGTTCTCCGTACTGCGACGCCATATGTAACGGAGTGTGGCCATAGTCATCTTGCATGTCGACGTCTGCGTTATAATGCAATAATAACTCCACCATATCACGCCGTCCAGTGTGAGACGCAAGGTGTAATGCACTCATTCCCAGGCTGCCCACGGCGTTTACTTCTGCACCGTGTTTAAGGAGCGACTCTGCAATCCCGATATACCCCTTCATCACCGCAGCATCCAATGGAGCACAGTAGTGACCTCCCTTCATGTTGGCATATCCTGGATACGCAATCAACAGACGCCCCACAAGGATGTCGAATCCACACAGTAGTGCATAATATAACGGGGACGCTTCCGTCGATGTTGGGTGCATCCCAACGAGTTTGGAATCTCGAAAGCGATTGTCGATATCGTATAACCAGACCCATGTCCGAAAATGTGGTCTGTTCTCGTCAAATAGGCAATCCATTTGATCCTCAATCTGTGACGACATGTCTCCAGACTGGGCATGATCCACCCAATGTTGAGCCGAGTACAACGCAAATCTCGGTATAAATCCGGAGACGATTTAGGAAATTTGCGATGCATTCAAAGAGATCTACAAGGGCGTCATAACTTGCAGTAACTCCGATAGTAGCCTGACGTAGATGCATATAAACGACAATTGAACCGAAGCGAGGAAGGAAGGAACATCACCGTGAGGAGAGAATCGATGCCGACAAAGATTAATTTTGCAGGTTGGAATGGAACCTGAGGGAGACATGAGAAGTTGATCAGATAATGCGAATATACTCCCTTGTCCCTAGAACTTACAAAGCCAGCGACCTCGCTAAGTATGGGAGAAAAGCTGTGAAGGACTTGCACTATTGGTGTAAGCCAGTTGATTAATTTGGTATTTCCATCCCGAAAGTCTTTGAACGCCTGTGCTCTGTCCTGAAGTAGCTCAAGGATGGAATCAGGTGAATCGCAATCCCGGAGGGATTCGGCGAAGGGATTTTTGGTGAGATCTATGCCTGTTTGCTTGGTATAGTCGTCCAATGCATCGAGGATCAAGTGAAAGTTAGGAGTGGAAGTTGTTGTTGCGGACATGAGAAAACCGTCAAGAAGGCCAGGTAAGAAGGCGTTGTGAATGAAGTGGCTGAGGGCTGTGAGTTACTAGTATTTGTGGCTGTCCAGACCCGGATAGCAACGGCCCATCCTACTGTAGTACTGTAGTCTGGTACTTCTAGTAGTGGCGGTGGCGTTGTTGATGAGTACATCTAGAAATTGTTTCTCACGTGGGAGAAAGTTGATATGACTGATGTCACAAAACAGAACGGGCACTTCTGTGCCCTATAATAATTTTTCCTTACTTTTGACTAAGTAAGATTTCACACACAAGTTAATACGAGTCCCTTCGTGATGCCAATTAAGCCCAACTAGGCATTCCCGTGGCCTGGACATGGCTGTGGCCACTACAGTATGTACGATCCCTCCGCCGCCACCATGCTTACAACACCCCTTCTAATTGAAGGAAGTTACGAAAACGATGAGGAAAATGCATGGTTGGAAGCACGTGGAGCGCGAAGCGACGTCGGGGCAAGTTCCACCGCAGTATCCCCGTCGTACCGGCCGTACGCTTCTATTAATAACTTGGGCGTAGTCGTACTCGCAGAAAAACCTACCATTTTCAATTGGCCCTTTCGCCTCTGTGCAGGCTTGGCCGCACAGGTGGACAGACGCCCATCATTTCCCGCTCCTAAGCACGCGCACCAATGTGACAACCAGAGAAAATGGTACAGCATGCAACGCAACGACGCGTATTTCGACGCACCTCATTCAGTTGTCCGTCAGTAAGACGCTGTCATGTATTATTGATCTGCTGAACAACCTTCATTATCGCAACGATGAGGTTCATAATTTTCTGCATTTTGTTCGAACAAGTAGTTTCAACTTCCCTCCTGGTGCGAAGCAAGTACGATTTGAAAGAAATGGTATACATTTCTTCAATCATGAAAGTGGCTATCGTACTTATAAGTTTAACTGCTGTCGTGTCGTGAGGACTCTAAGGAGGTCGTATCGTAAAACAAGATGTAAGAGGTAGATCAAACAAACAAGAGGGGGTAAATCGTGTCGTGTCGTGAAGGGTAAATCAAAGGTCTGTGTGGAGAGGATGAAAAAGGAAATAAAATAAGGGTAGGTAAAGGTGGTAAAAATTGATGATGTCTATCAAAATACCCAACATCGCATCAAGAAAACCGAACTGGCACGGGCCCAGTGGAGAGTAATGACGCCAAAAGGTATCATTCGTGGCTCGTTCTACTATCGCGCCCCGTAACACGATTCTGCAGGATGTGTAGGTGACTCGGGCTGCTCCAACTTCCATTCCACGATCGAGGTGGTAACGACATATCATTCTCCTCCCCCTCAACCAAGTCGCGACCGCCCGTCCATGCAGCATGAGGGAGGCGCGACACCTCACCCGTAATCGGATCTGTCACCAACGTGTGCGTAGTCACACTACTCCGCGTCCCTGTGGACGTAATCGTCGTGCTTGTTATGGGATGCGGAACAGCAACGTCCGGCGATGGCGACGGCGCACGGACGCCACGTGATACCGGAACAGAAATGTGTCGTCCAGCAGCGGATAGTTGGTGAGAAGCCTCGCCCGGGCTGCGTCGCACCATGCGGCGGTCGATCGAGGAGATGGAGCTGGAATGAGCGACAGATCTCAGACTACTGGCAGTGAGCCCTCGTGAATGTTCAAAGTTGCTGTGCGAGGCCGGAGCGGAGCCCGACGCACTCCGCGCAGAGTACGGGCCTAAATGCGATCGCATCGAGCGCAGCGATCCTTGCTCAGAAACCGTGGGCTCACTCGGGTACACAACCGTCACCGGATAGGAAGATAGGTACAATTCAACACAGTGGCAGATTCAGGGACGACAAGCTCACCAGACCAAATGTCGTACGCCATTCACGATGGACAGGAAGCCCCTGAGCTATCTGCCTCCAACTGTCCCTGGCAGCAGGAGGAGCGCCTTCCAGCAATCCGAATTCGGCAGCACCGCTAGGGTCGAGGGAAAGAAAAGTTCCCAGATCACGCTGTGCATTCGAATCTGGTGGGGAGAGGCCAGGTGGGGCCGAAAGTCTCCTTGTTGAGGATGCCGATGCAAATGGCTCGGCAGGACGCGGAATCGGTACGTCCAGAATGTCAATCGCATAATCCGGGTTTCTAGTATTCGGTGAGGTAGGCTCGAACGCGGGGGGTTCTTCACTTTCCTCGGAGGCCCGCATTGGGTCCGCAGACAAGGGAGACGGCCCAGCATAACCGCTGCGACCCAACTGAGGTCGTAGAATGATGAGGCGGAGGTCCGAGAGGTAGTGTAGACGAGAAGTTCTCGCGCGAAGGCGCATCATAAAATATGGTGGTTCCTGACCTTGCCAATCCCGCACTCATCCCCGACACGGGACGAGTCCCATCACGATGACTCATCTCCGAACGTCGCTGGGCACTAAGACTACGTCCATACGTCCGTCTGTAAGTCGTCGAGCGATAAACGAGGACTTTTGGGAGGAAGTGGATGGTGTTGCAGAGCACCTCTTGGGGTTAAGCCAGCTGCGACGTAAAATGTTGGGTATCCCAATAGCATCACGCCAAGATGTTCCGGAAAATGTGTGGGAACTTTGACCAACTTGCACACGTCGGGCGGTGTACAGCAAAGCCGACTCGGGATCATTTCCGGGGGTCATCGAGCGTTCGCTATTTAACAAGGATTTCCGCGAACCATGTGAGGTTTCGAGATTGAGCGTGCGCGGTGGAAAAAGTGGGACCTCCAGCCCAGGGTCTGCCTCGTCGGGAGGTTTTACGATGTCAAGGTTCTGTGGCGAACCGGAGGAAGCTTCGGCGAGCTGTTCGCGAGAAATTATATGCCGATGTCCATAATCGCCGGGGGCAATCGGTTCGCTGCCAGAAGCCAGCGCGACGCCGATCGGACCTGAGGAATCGTGAGAGCGTCACGGGGTATCGACGAGGCGTGCTGTGGTTTGAGGGTCTCTCGCAGCAGGGGACGCATCTCCGCTGCGACGCAGAAATGCGTCGTGCTCATCCCCGCTACTCTGGGCAGAACCCTCGCTATCCGAATGTAATTGTGTGTCGAGATCGGCATCCTGATCGTCATCGTGTCCCTGGACGTCATGCCACATCCACATAACTTGGCTTGTCGGAGGCTCGGAGCGGTACCTGCGGGGGCCTTGGCTGCGTTGGCGTGTATGCAGGAAGATGAAGAAGAAGAGTAGCAGCAACGAGCCGAGTACGGCTCCTAGGACAGTGCCGATGATCAACCTTGTATGGTGCGAGTGAGAGGGTGATTTGCCACTGATCGGTAATGGAGAAGAGGGGGACAGAGGCGATGAAGAAGATGGGAGTGGAGTCAAAGTGGAGGGTGGCACTGCCGCACTGTTATGGCGGAAGGTGTCGCTGAAATTGAGGAAAGTACGCAACGCTCGTGGGTACACGCACATTTATTCTTATGCGTTTGGAAAGTTGCTTTGTTTGTTGTTTTTTTACGTCGTGGTTGGGACTGGGCACGAAATGCGGAAGCGTCACTTTTTTCTGGCCCCGGGGGACGAAATTGCTACACCTTTTTCATCTCATCAGTGTCGGAGTTGCGAATTGGTGCTTGCACTCATCGTCGGCTCGGGGCCTGCTGGGACTGCTGGGTTTTCTTTCATAAGCAGTCTTTCTTAAGCAGTTAAAGGACCAGTGCGGGCGCCACAAAAATATAGTCACAGTCACGTGACATGCACATTACTTCATCACCATCGACAACGCTTCACGTTCAGTATATTTGACGTCCGACACTACATGAGGCTGCGATCGAACTGCAACGTAACAGTCTCACTTACAGTCGCAGCCAGAATGCAGGCGTTTTCAGACATGAGCTTCACACTCGAGAAGACCCGAATGGAATGAAGCATAGACTATATATGGCAGAAATGAGCCCGCCGAGAGCTGGAACGACGAGGCATAAAGAATAGTACCGTGACGCGACCGTCGAACAGCTAAAAAAATTCAGGTGAATTGGGACGAGACCAAGACAGCTAGTAGGGCTCTGATAATACTGCGGGAGCGGACTGGGATGTTATATGTTGAAGTGTCAGTAACGCCGGGAGACAGCAACTTTGCGATTGCTTGCTCGAACCGAGTATCAACATATTTATTTACCTCACCAAAGAACAGAGTACTCGAGTCTGTCTGTACAAGGGTTCGGACGCATTCCGATATCGCTCCATGTATTGTAACTGCCTCAAGGACTATTCTAGAGTGGTGTGAACTGGAATGGGTGGAGATGAGGCTAGGGAAAGCTTTTTATATGAGCTGGTGATGTAACAAGCTGTGAAAAATAGTAATAGAAAGAGAGCATAGTATTTGGATCTGTACGGTCACCCCATGTCCAATCATGTCCTACGCAACAGACACACCATACCCCGACATCAATTCAACAATATCCCGCTGTCCCTGTCTCAAAGCGACTTGAAAAGGAGTATGCCCTTCGTCATTCAGCACACTGACATCTGCTCCGCATTCGAGTAGTATTTCCACTACCTCGAGGTGACCGCTGGCGGCTGCGACATGCAACGGAGTCCATAACGCCTGAATCTGTACGTTAATATCGGCGCCATGGGCAAGCAATAACCGCACGACATCGCGGTGTCCCTGTCCTGATGCATAATATAACGCAGTCCAGCCACCCTTGTCCCGGGAACTGACATCCGCTCCGTGCTTGATTATTAGCTGGGCGACTTCGAAATGGCCATTGAACGATGCGAAATGCAACGCAGTCTCGTGAAATTCATTTCGTTCATTGACATCTACTCCGCGGTCAAGTAATACCTTGATTATGTCAAGATTCCCCGATCCAGATGCCGTATACAGAGAAGTCATCTCTTCATTGTTGAAGGTAGTTGTATCTTCGACACAGCCGAGCGACGAGTCCACGACGTCGGAAAGACAATGTTCTGATATTGTGCCCATTTCATGTCCCGTCAGCAGAGCTAGGAACCGCGCGACCTCTGCCTTCCCGTTCACTGATGCCAGACCTAAGGCGGTCATATCGCTGCTGTTCCGTGCCTTGACATCCGCTCCGGAATCGATTAGAAATTTAACTATTTCAAGGTGCCCAGTTCGTGCTGCAGCGTGCAGTGGTGTACAACCATCGTTGTCCCTCGAGTTCGTGTTTGAACCCGATTTGACCAACAAACGAGCGGTTTCGAGGTGCCCAAATGCTGACGCCTCGTGCAACGGTGTTCGTTCGCGCTTGTTCCACTTGTCAACTTCTGCTCCGACCTGCATTAGCAGCTCTGCGATGCTGACATGTCCATTGGCTGATGTGAGGTGCAATGGAGTCTGAAAACCCGCTCCCTGTGCATCTACATATGCGCCATTATCGAGCAATAGACGCACGACGTCGAGATATCCATATTCCGATGCAAAGTGCAATGACGTCCAGCCTTCCTCATCGCTGGAGTTGACATCCGCACCAAACTCGATCAGAAAACGCGCAACTGCAAGCATTCCGTTGTCTGAGGCTAAAACTAATGGGGTATCGCCATCCATTTGCCGCACGTCGACCTGGGTGCCAGACTCCAGTAATAAACGGACAACATCGAGATGTCCATACGAGGATGCTGTGTGGCACGGGGTCCAGCCATGATCGTCGCAGGTGTTCACATCGGCGCCACACTCGATTAAGAAGCGTACAATTTCAAGTTCCTCGTGATGGCATGCCAGATGTAATGCAGTATATCCGAGATTGTCCTTGACGTCAACAGCTGCATGATGTTGGTGTAACAACTGTGCCATCTCGAGATCACCTGCGAGGGATGCGAGATGTAATGTGGTCCGGAGGTTGTTGTCCTGTAAACTTGGATCTGCACCGTGGTCCAGTAGCAACTTTATGGTATCGATGTGTGGGCGTAGCGATGCAATGTGTAATGAAGTCTGACCCTGGTTATCACGGGAGTCCACGGCCGCACCACTTCGGAGTAGCAACTGAACGACCGCTTGATGCCCGAATAACGATGCCAAATGTAACGGTGTCTCCCATTTATCGGTACAGGAGTCCACAGCTGCCCCATTTTGCAGCAACAGCCGAACAATTCCCAGATGTCCTGATTGCGATGCTATATGTAACGATGTCCAGTCCTTGTTGTCAGGCAAATCCACTACAGCGTTGTGCAGCAGTAATACGCGTGCAACCTCAAGTTCTCCGTTCCTCGACGCCAGAAATAACGGTGTCTCGCCGTAGTCATCTTGCATGCAGACGTCTGCGTTATGATGCAGTAATAACTGCACCATATCACACCGTCCAGTCCGAGACGCAAAGTGTAATGCACTCATTCCCCACTCGCCCACGGCGTTTACTTCTGCACCGTGTTTAAGGAGCGACTCTGCAATCTCGATATATCCCTTCATCACCGCAGCATGCAAAGGAGTACGGTAGAGGCCTCCCTTCATGTTGGAATATCCTGGATGCGCAATCAAGAGGCGCTCCACAAGGGTACTGAATCCACACAGTAGTGCATAATATAACGGGGACGCTTCCGTCGGTGTTGGGTGCATCCCAACGAGTTTGGAATCTCGAAACCGATAGTCGATATCGTATAACCAGACCCATGTCCGGAAATGTGGTTTGTTCTGGTCAAACAAGCAATCCATTTGGTCCTGAATCTGTAGCGACATATCTCCGGACTGAGCATGATCCACCCAATGCTGAGCAGAGTACGATGCAAGGGGGAACTTCTCCAATGAATTTTTGTCCACTTGGTCGTCCAGATGGAGTAAGATGCTGAGAGACGCCTGGGCGAGAATTGTATGTGCTGACTGGGGAATGATGTGATAGCGGGAAAGGTCCTTTGCGGCGACAGCGAGACGATCAGATACCAAGAATTCTTTAACCGAGAAATGCGAAAACTGGACGACAGGCGACCCGCCAACGTTGACCACCGTGATTAGTGTGGAACATGCACGTAGCACAGCTTCTTCTGCGTCTTCTGACTGCCAATCGACATGATATTCTGGAAGTCTTCCGGGGTCAAATCGAATCGCAAGAATCTCTGCGAGCTCGTCCGCGCGAAGCGGGCGGACCGCCACAGCAAGACATTGGAACAGCCTGTGAGCATAATCTCGTTGTTGCTTCTCGATGCCCTTCAATGCACGTTCATACGTTGCATCCAATGTTTCCGGTAATTCATCCAATGTCTGCCGAATCGTCGAAGGTAAACAGCCCCGGAGCATTTCCAGTTGGCAGAAAACCCATCTAAACCTTAAATAATTCAGTACGTTTAGTAGC
>QFDX01001233.1:0-26490 GCA_003315875.1 Lactifluus piperatus
TTGTGCGGTAGCCGTCCTTGCTGTTTTTCCACATGCATACTTCTCCAAGCTCTCGTTGCTGCCCATAATCATATGCTAGGCTTGGTACTGTGCTGCAGCGCTGGATTGCTCGACCGGGTTGGCACGATCCCTGAGACGTGAGAGTGCGGACTGACTCGATCACTTCAATTTTGGCCATGTGGTGCAATCGCTCTCAACCTTTTATTCGTGCAGTAACAGTAATAATGCGCCATGATATGAACTGTGTCAGTACGCGACCGAGCGAAAGATAAATTGGTGTGTTGACCCTCACTGGGATAGGCATTCATCAAGACATCGTTACGGAGGTACGAACCAACTTCCAAACGGTCCAAACGTCCCCGTCGAACGACGCTTGTCTATCCCGAACCTTCTCCTTGACGCCTTCGACTTCGTGTGCAACCACCGTGGCATCGGCTGGTCCTCCAAGCCGGCCCCATGTGCGGCCTGGGAGAACCCATGTCCGTCCATCCCTGGCGTCCTAGCCCGACTCCTCATCAAACTCTTCGCGTTTGATACTGTCCACTACCTCATGCGGCACACCCGTCCCTCCCTGAACGATCCCTCAAGCGACACCCTCTTCAACCCTCGTCTGACCTTAGTCCCACGCTATGCCAAGGCGGCCTTTCTGGGCACCTGCGGCGCTGTCATTGTATATGCGACTGTTGACGTATTGTACCACGTTGCGATACTCATCGCCCGTCTCCTGGAGTTTCCGCTAGCACCAGTTCTTCCTACGCATGTTCATCGTATATGGCGCACGTCCCGGTTGCGCGTTGCTGGGTAAACCAGGCAAGTGTATAGGCGCATTCGCCATGTCCGGGGTCCTGCATGATGTTGGATTGTGGGGGATCCGGCGTGGGATGAAGTTTCGGACCACGACCGGGTTTTTCATACTCATGGACGTCGGTGGTGCGTTGGGATCGGGGCTCGAGTCGCTGACGGGAAGGCGCTTGCGGATTTTGCAGGTGTGGACCATGGCTTGGACTGTCTGTTCGGGTAGCTGATGCCTGCTGAGTGGGCTCGGCGAGGGAATGTCGTGCGTCGTAGTCCAAGTCGGAAGCACAGCAAGATTTCCTGTTTTGCCAGCAGTGAGTTCTACGTCGTCTGCGTTGTAGTTGCAGGTCAATGGATGCGAGCGTCATGTGTAATAGTAAAAGAGATACACGCCAATTACACACCGCCGACTTGGAATGCCAGGACGGAATTCCAGGTTCCTTCCTGCTGGAAACATTTGCATTCAGTTGGTTTCCATGGAAGATGACGGCAGAAAGAGCGGTTACATAGAGAAAAGCCCACTCGGGTACTACTGTTTCCGTCGGAATAAGGCGCGAGAATCTGGGAGCGGTCCATCGGGAACATGAAAATCAGGTACAAAAGAGGGTAGATGCGTTGGGAAATAAATGTTGTGCGACCATGACACCCATCTATCATCGATAGAGAAATGAGTGAGAACGGCCAAGGAAAAGCGGGGAAGGGAACGCACGAGAATCATTTGGCAGCTTGGCAAGCATCACAAGCGCCCATCAGCTCGCAGACGACCGTATTGCACTTGCATATGTCCAAATCATCACCGGGACCAGTTGGTCCCGTGTAGGAATTGCCGGGGGTTAAGAGGGGGATCCTAAACACTTTTTCTCCACAATAAGTCTGCGGACAAGCGAGACAAGCAAATGAAGAATTGTGCACACCTCCATTATTACATACGCCCTGGAGAAAGGCAGCGACAGCGCACGGGTTCTGGCCAAGGGAATTGAACGACTGAATGGCCATTTGGGATTGATTGAGGCCAAATTCGAAACAAAAAAGGGAGATTAGGAGGGTAAAAATGCACCCAAGACCAGGATGAAGGACAGGTTACATAGAAGAGGTGGGCAGCCACAATTTGTGAGGCGAGAAGAAAGACTGTGGCAGAGAGTAGTCAGACAACGCACGGATACATGATCCGTATCCTACTATTCGTATTGGGTTAGCTTTACTTCCATTCTCACGATTTACCTTCCTCTACAGTATCTGTCACTGGCCGCAAGCGCTTAAGCAGTCAGGCTACCTTTGTGCGGCATACGTAGCACAGCCTGAGAAAGGGACGAACAGGCTGGCAGAATTTGCGTATGCCACTTCCATTGGCCATCAGTCTGCAGGTCTACAATCAAGTGGCACGGTCCGTGGTACACACGCTCCCCTGCCAGTGTTACTCCAAGCTCTCCCCTCTCCTCTTCGTCGTCTTTCTTATAAGAAAAAAAAAGTAAAAATAAAGAGACCTGGTTCAAGTGTCTTTGTTGAAAATCCGCCCTCAAAGTCAAAAAAGATCCATTGAGGAGGAACGGGTATTGAGTGCCTTCCGGCGCTCGATATATCTGTGTATCTCTACTCCCATGCGCTTATAAGCCTGCCCTTCAGATGGTTCGACCTTCCCCTGTCCCACGACCCCGATGCTTCACTCATCGCCCATGTTAACACCGGTTGTACTTACACCCTTGTTCTTTCTTGCTCGCCTTGCAGCTGCTCAAGTCTACGCTCCCGATTGCACCAGCGGAGCATTCCCATGGGTCCGCCTTAACTATATATTTTCTCTCGGCTGCCTTTAAACATCCGATGCCTTGTCCAGACGTTCAACTCTCTTGGTCAAAATGCCTGTTTGGTTGCAGCGTATTTGCTGGCAACATGTAGCGGGGGCTGTCAGTCATCTCCTTCCTGATTAATCTCACGTCTTTACCAGCCTTACCTCTTACACCCAGCGCTTACCCTCGCGCCCTTGCTGCCCGGGGACGCCTACCTAGGTCCTTCAGGTCCCCACGACACAAGCTTGTGCAGATGCAACACCATCGTATATTCCCTCTTAAGTGCTTGCGATGCATGCCAGGAGGATCCGTGGTTCTCGTACGTCCACTAACACCCCCTCACGGACTTGGCTCATATTATTAGTTGGCCTGATTATTCGGTCAATTGCACATCCATTTGGCCTGTCTCATCGTGAGTTGATGTTGCGCCACAAATATTTCCTGATCTTGCCCTGACGACCAGACTTCCCCCCCCCCCAGTTTCCCTTACCCTGTTCCTGCCGGAACACGTGTCCCCAATTGGTCCCTCATTAACGTAACAGTTCGTTGTTCATTTTTCGTCTTTGGCCATGCCAACAGTAGATCTCAGGTCGTGGGCACCTGGAGTACCAACGCTTCGTACGCTGCTGGTGGTAAGAACACTCTTCCCCATCCGCTATCAGTCGTCTCATACTCTCCCTAGGCACCCCAGAAATATATCCTGGCAACGTAATTGAATCGGGTAAACCGACGAGCGCCAATAATACCTACTCCACCTTCACCGGGCTCCCCTCAAGCAGACCCGGGCCAAGTACCTCCACTTCCGGGCTCAGCACCTCCACTTCCGGGCCCAGTACCTCCACTTCCGGGCCCAGTAACTTCACTTCCGGATCCACCAGCTCTAATGCAGGTGCCATCGCAGGGGGGGTCGTTGGTGGTGTTGTTGCAGGTGCCACGGCCGTTCTCGCGATCTTCTTCTACAGGAGAAGGAAAAATTCGCAGCCGCCGCCTGCCACGGTTGTGATAGATGACGCCTCACGGCCGCCCATGGCCCAAAACCGACCGCGGACATCGAGGTTTTATGTCCGTGTTCAAGTTTATGTCTTCCTCGCTGGGCGTATATTTTCTCATGATTCCCCCCCCCTTTTTTTTTACGTATGCGCAGGACCCGAACGACCCGACCACGTTCCCCGAGGTCCAAGCAGTATCTCACCCGTCAGAGATCCCATTCGTCGAATCGTACCCACTGGCCAACACGGAAAATTCACGGCCACAGGGATATCGCGGCTTTCCCGCTGTCTGAGATTGCCGCACTTCTGTTGTTTTATCGTAGGTTGTATAGCATCTATCGTTTCTGTCTTCCCTCTCGAGTCGTGTCTGCAGCGGGGACGGTCGATTAATGACTGGTTTTCAAGCTTTCAAGTGTTACAGCACATATCATGTTAACCTAACCTGTATTAGGGGCTGAAGCGTATGTACGATGGATCCGCTTTTGTGTACATCGCATGACAGTCATGGGCAATGATGGCCCAGTACCTGACCTGGACTTCAAACCTCAACAGTACAGCGCCAATGACGAAAACACCGGATCAGTTTATTATATATTTGGAAGCAAGGATCACACGCACCGCCTTGTAATCATAATATCACACGGTTCACCTCTAGAGTATTCTATCAGATGATGGAGTTGGCACGGCCCCACGTTACATCAAGGGCCTCAATAGCACTTGATTTCAACAATAGCACACGGGCACACTACCCACGCCTGTGACAACAACATGTGGTTCCATCGATCGATCCGGAGTAGCTCTGTTTCCTCGACGCAAACTCTTCTTTCCCAAGGTAACTACACTGTAAATACTTTAAAAAAGGCGAAAGTTTGTCAATGAAAAAAAACTCTAACAACGAATATACAGTTGGTTCTGGTTGGAATATTGTGACGTTTTACGGCACAAAAAACAATAACTTACTGAGGTGGGAGCACGAGGACAAGGACAAGGACAAGGACATCGCGACAGGGCCCGGTTACAAGGCTCGAAGGAAGATAATAAGTGCAACTTTGATTGTGGCCTCAGGAGTGGCCCAGATCTGCTTAAGTAATCGACCGAGGTCTAATCGTGGGTACCTTCAGCTTTCGCTGATGGCATTTCTGGCTGCCCGAGGAGGGATCAATTGTCGACTCCAAAGCCGAATTTTTGGGCTCCTTGGCGGTGTTCGTCCCCGCCGCGTTTGCGATCTTATCTATGGTCTTGGCACCGCACGCACGGATGCATGAACCATATGATTCTCATTTGAACTTTGTTTCAAACTGACATTTTTACATACAGAGTAAAATATTCGAAGATTCTACGACCTTCTGAAGTGTTCAAATATCAGCGAGCGATATCCGTGATTAAAGTACAAGTACAAGGCTTATCTGTTTATCTAAGATTCTAAGCGCACCGCGCAGGCTTAAAGTATAACTTCCATATTTAGCCAACCTTGATTACCATTTTAGGTAGCGCATACGCCCTGATATTCCTTTTCTTTGTAACGCTTTATGTTCTCCGATGTACCAGAAGTTACAAGTACATAGGACTGTCTTCGTGTATGTACAGAATGTCAGAATCATCAGAAGTGTTTTCCCTCAAAAAACCTCTTGTGCCCACTCTCAACTCATCTACGTCACGCGCGCTCTACTCAAGGGTAACCGTCAAGGCTGAATGCGCTTTATAGGAAGACATCGACACAAGGCATTCGACAGATTCTAGGTAATCTTGTCCTCTGGATTATGGTTTAGGGTTACTCAAGCTAAGCGACGTGGGCTAGTCGTGACGTCAGATGCAACTAATGAGATGACGAAGATGAGACATTAGTTATCCCTAACTTCTGTGTCTAGACTTACATATGGAATGACGCTTGTTAATCAAACCATCTGCTCAAGCGCTAGAGTTCGGCTCATCCCTAGCCCCTGACCTGTTATCATTCGCGTCGTACCTGGTCTGTTACGTGCCATTTTGTTCAAACAACTTCAGAGGCTTGAAATAGTGGTGACACAGGAAGAATATACAGTAGTAGTAGCATTGCCCTCGGGTTTAAAACAACGGACCGGCAACGACTCCAAATCTCTGGTGAAGGTACACCTGCCCTCTTTGTTTTTCTAACTGCTTATATCATTATTTCGAGGTTTACCTTCCAGCATTCAAAAGATACATACATATTGATATGGTCCACATGCTGCGCGCCTTCCTTGACTTTGTTTTTTGTTCTCTTGCACAGCATAGCGTTCTCAATCCCGAAAGTCTCAATCAATTACGCGAGACATTGCAGCTCTTCCGCCTCCGCCACACTATCTTTGAAATGCCCAGAGTATGCCTAGAGGGACAAACTCCCCCTCGTCAACATGTTATGCAACACTACCTGAAAGCCATCCATGATTTCGTGGTGCGTAATGGTCTGTGTCAATCGACCTCTGAATCAAGAGATTCAGAACACATCAAGGCTATCAAGGAGCTTGTTGGATGTGCAGCCACGGGCGGCTGAGCAACGCCGATCCAGGTTAGATCAATGGTTGGGAAATCGGGGATCGAGAGGAAGGTGAAGGTGCCCGTCCCTGAAAAGGACGCCGATCGGGCTCATTGACAGAGTCTACAGATGAATGGAAGTTTCCAGTGAGCGAGCTTCTAGGCGCTGGGATAAAGCCAGCCGATAGTGGGAAGTCAGGCACAACATTGCAAGGGGGGATGCTTGTCTCGTGTTGCGGATCTGTGCTGGGGCCAGCCACATGGCGTGGGAGAACAGAGTTATTAATGTTTTCGGGAGGGTCAGCGACATGACTAGGTGGATACAATTCTGGAGATTGAATCGGAGGTGGTGGGATCTGGGTTGAATGGGGGCAAGAGAAATCGGGGGCCTTGTTGGAGGGGGGCCTGGATTGTTGCACAATGGATACGATGATGGATCAGACGTGGGAAAGTTCGTAAAGGCGTCATAACTACCTGGTGTAACTGGCAATAAAGATGGCGAATCGGGTGGGGTATAGAGTAGAGAACGTTTTCAAATCCGCCTGTATGCGCTTTCTGAAGGATGTCATTCCACAAGGCACACAAGTTGTGTGGCAGTTCAGGAAGAGTGCTTCCTCTGTCGAATCCGGAATGTAATGGTAGAATAAACACTCTCAAGACGAGCTACTTCGTTATTACCAATAAGTCCGGATTGGGAGACGATCTGGCTGATTTGTACACATGAACCAGGCTCATCGCTGCTATTGCCTCAAATCTTCAGAGCATGCGCCACTTCAACGTATCGCCGCATGACGAACCAGCAGGGGTCGAAAATCCTACAAACGATCCATGTAGCTGTGACAACAAGGTGGATTGTACCGATGACCCTTACGCACAGGATGAATCGCCGGATTTTGTCTGACTCGGAGACCAAAGTGACTATGCATGGGATCTTCGATCACGTGTCGGTTTGCGCTTATAGGACGAGTCCGTCGAGCTTCACTGACGATTTCAAACAACCTTTTCTATGATCTTCCCCATACCTTATTTGAATCGTTTGAAGTAGTGCTTACTCAAGTCCCAAATGGGCTTCCAGGCTTCATCGCTCAAGGAAGCTAAACAGCTGAGAATGAACAAGATTAGGCATAATATGCCAGCATAAACTCGGAAGGCGAGTGACGACAATGGTGCATAGTATGGGCTGTCCAGCCGCAGACTTGGCATAAATGTGATGAGCATGTAAGTTGCCACAGAGACCGCGACCCACCATACCACGGCCCGGAAGATGGTGTGATTGAAATTGAAGAGATAAATGAGAAGGCCCGCAAAGGACAGGAAGAAAGGAATGAACGTCGGAATAACTTCAACCACCCAGGAAAACACCAATTGTTTGACGCCACGAGCAACAAATGCACGGAACCTGGATGCATCGTGCGATCTGTATCGTGGCCTCTGAGTGATGCGGAGATATCTGCGGGCCCATTGCTGTATCAGCATCGCCAGCATAGGCTGAGCATAGCACAAGTAACACTGATAGTTAAACTCATGAACCAGAGTGAGTTCACCCAAATAATATATTTTGGTGGAGAGAAGGGAGGTGGTCTGAGAGGAGTAACAGGGATGGATGATCGAGATAGCTTGGATTCTGCGAGAAACTGGAGCTAATAGATATTCTTAATGTAGAATGCCGAGTTATCCCTGGGGGTTGGTTTGAGGTCGACGATGGTCACTGCAGCCAAAGCGGCAACTGCTACAGAGAATAAACCAGTCTTTTGTTGTGGTTGACTCAGGTTGAGTGGATAAGAGTAAGAGATATGGAGGCTAAGGTGAGGACTGGCCTACGAAGATGGGGAAGCTGTCAGCAACCTTTTGCCAGCGTTTGCCATTTTAGGTTCTGTTCGGTTAGCCAACCCCGATCCCGATCTGCACAGACATTTCTCCCACGGTGGTCCCACCATAAACCGGCAATGCCCGCGATGATAGCGCACTTAGCGCACATTATCGCCCAACCAGCAAAGGCCGCAGTCATTTCTCCCCTTTACGGGGTGCCGGCGGCGGTCGCCCCAAATTCTCAGGGGTGGCCCAACATTCCAGCGCGCATAAGAATTCGTTCTCTAATGAGAACTCGGAACAGGAGTAACAATGTCATCTAATCTAGTACAGTATTCTGATCTGGGATGAGAACATAAAAATGCACGGCATGATGTTCATCAACCTCCTCTATAACACCTGGCTGGTGTCCAATTGTCGCCTTGCAGCACCCATATAAATACGCACGGGTGATTACCATTGATATCGTACACGAGAGTCGTGAGCAAGGAGACAAGCTGCCAAGCGCGGGGGCATACAAACAAAGCTTCAAGCTTCAAGTCTTGCATTAGGCTGTGGCACAGGTACACGCGCCCTGGGATTCCTTATATCGCCCACTACATCAGGCAGACGTACTTGGGCCTTCAAGCTTCAAGCTTCAACCCCAACCTGTCGCTGTTATCTCCCTGATATGCCTGGTTGCGTATCTACCACTGTTTGTCTTCCCGTTGTTGGAAGGTTTGGCCGACGTGCCCCAAGGCGTGAGTCTCAAAGTTCCATGTCCCTGTTTTGTTTACCGACTCTGGATCAATAGAGCCTACTAGCAACGGACTATACTCACCTATTGGTATCCTCAACGATGATGCACTTCTCAATATTTTCCACCTTTATCAGTTGCACATCCAAGAGGAACCTGAAGATGTGGACGGCAGACGTGCAATTGATTGGGGGCGCCAGCGTTGGTGGTACAAGCTGGCTCAAGTTTCCCAACAGTGGCGATACCTCATACTCGGATCAAGCACTGCACTAGATCTCCATCTTGTCTGTACCTGGGGAGTGCCAGTAGCAGACATGCTAGCACATTCGCCACCCCTGCCGCTCACTATCGTTTACTACTACGCTGACCGCAATATGACAGCAGAAGACGAACAAGGTGTGCTTCTCGCGCTCTCGCACCGAGATCGTGTGCGTCATATTGCCCTTGGGGTGCCAGCACCAAATTTGGACAACCTCATCCCAGCCATGGACGAGCCATTCCCAATTCTGGAACGCCTGTACATCGAATCCGAGACCAATGAAGAGACATGTTCAACAATTCCCTTAACGTTTCAGGCCCCCAATCTGCGCCGCCTCCTTCTGTGGTGTATTCCCCTTCCAATGACAGCTCCCTTACTCACATCTGTTGGCGGCCTCGTCGAATTGCGCCTTGGAGGCATCCCGCGATCAACATACTTTCCCCCAGGTCGTCTACTCACACGGCTCTCAAGTATGCCCCAACTAGCATTGCTGGGGATTATATTTCCTTGGCCTCTTCCGAATCGCGATGTTATTAGTCAATTATCGGGTAACCCAGTTACGCCCCACGTCACTCTTCCCAACCTTCGTGTTTTTGTATTCCGGGGTGTCACCGCTTACCTTGAAGCCCTTCTGGCTCGGATCAGCACCCCTTCCCTCAGCGTCCTCAACGTCTGCTTTTTCAATCAACTCACCTTTACCATTCCACGCCTCTTGCAGTCCATGCAAGCTTCCGAGAACCCCATATTTCACGTTGTTCTGCTCGTTTTCGGAAGCAAATTCGTTGATTTGATTTTGGACCCATACCGAAAACATTGGGAACGTCCCTTGTACTTGCAGATCAAATGCAGACACTTCGACTGGCAGGTGGCTTCCGCAATACAGATCCTCACCACACTTTCACCAGTAATCTCTCTTGTCGAGAGACTCTCTATTCGCCACGAGGAGCAAAATCGATCGTTGGAATGGCACGACCATGTTGATCGGATGCAATGGCGCTAACTTCTCAGACTGTTTAACAATCTGAAGTTTCTTCACCTAGGAAACGGATTCATTGGACTCAGGGGGTTTGCTGATTCTCTACCCCCAAGAGATGGAGAAACGGTTATGGAGATCTTGCCTAACCTGGAGGAGCTCAGTTACTCTGATAGTGATACTAGTATTCGTGGCGCATTTACCCCATTTTTGAATGAGCGAAAGGCAGCCGGCCATCCCGTGCGCTTAGATACTGTAGCGTCTTAGGCGGTGAATTGCCGACCCATGGGGAGCATCACAACGAGTCACTAGTCACTCGACTGATGGGAATATATTCTGGACATGGTATGTGCTATCTATTTGTTCCTCTTCCATTAGCTCCCTAATCCCGTTAAGCAGACCTCAAGCCAGTATTTACCGTCACTTCAGCGATCGCCACAATCCATTGTCCCTAGTGTCGACACGCCTTATTGTACCTTTCATCATTGTATACCTTACTTCGCGTCCTTGCTGTTGCGTTTACTTCGGTATGTCCAAGTTCTTACTCATGCTCTCTCTATGATCGTCATTCCAGTGCTTATCTTCCTCTAACCCCTTGGGTCATCTGTAAGGAGTTCTCTTTAGTGCTCCACATATCGCCATGCTTGTGCTCAATCGCGCAGAGGGTGTGGGTAGCGTTTGAGTACTTTCCGTACCTTTTCAAATTCAATACCTTGTACGTGGTCACCACCTAACAGTACTGTTAAGAGCCTCGCTCAGGCCCCGCCTCGACATCTGCTGTGATATGTGGCTCACTCAGGTTCCATGCGGACGGAAATCTTGCACGCTTTTACTCCACATGGGTCCGGGCCATCAAGGAAAAAACGGCGCCACGGTGATTCTTGAGTATCGACTACAGGACTTCGTGGTGCTGCATCGCCGCAATGAACTCGACTCGACTCATATTGTAGTGCGGCTCCGAATGCGCGCGCGAGTTTGAGAGCTACCTCGCGAGGTCGAACCAAGCCAACGAGCCATCTCACGTCGGGCATTGAGGACCTGTGTACTCGGCGCGTCCCAACTATTTCCCATTTTTACTCTTCTTCTCTCCCTCTCCCTCTCCCCTGAAGGACAGTACTAGCAGATGACAATGGGAAAGAAGGGAGGGAAGGAGCACACAGGAAGATCAGAGTCAGAAGCGAGGTGTCCTCGCTGTGGGTTGCCATTGGGGACGAAACACGAGAGTTTAAGTACATGTCGAGGCGCTTGGTAAGTATCGTAAAACGTCCTATACCGGAGATAGTGAGCTCAGAGGGCGTTACGTGTGGCGGTAGTTTTGATTGTAAGGCATTATGGCAATAAAAACAAAGCAATGTGAAAGAAGATGTTGATTGGAGTATAGAGCCATAACTTAGTAGAGATATAGAGGAGGCCTGTACAGGGATGATGGATGGGATGAAATCGGCCCTCAAGCAGCAAGTCAAGCGTAAAAGCAGTATAGTAAACCAGATCCTTCTAAAAGTACATTCTATCGTCACTGACAAGGCGTGTGACCCGGTACGTCTTCATCTCGGTCACTCCCACACCAACCCAGGGCCAACCTTCCAATCTCGCAGCCTGCGGTCGTGGAGCTGAGGGTTTCTCGATGGCCTTCAAAAGCAAAGACTTTCCAGTACCTATGTGATCCAGCAAGCCACGTCATCGTCAATACGGTTCTCCTTTTGGTACGACAAAAAAAGAGGGGGATGGGAGATAACAAGGCATATGTTCAGTAATCGACTCATTCTCGGCGAGGTTGATATCGTATAACGTGATGACACCGAGCACATTGATGCCCCCCTTCTGCTTTCCTCTTCGGCGCGGGCGCAGGGATGAGCCTTCGAGAACTCGACCACGATCTAATCTTCGAGGCACATGGCCGCCGCGACGTGCTTGTGAGGGACGAAGATCTGCGCTCATATGCACCTCTGTGTCCCTACTGAAAGGCATAACCATGCCATTTAATCTAGATAATCTTACGCGGGATGAGAACAAAAACGCACGGCATGATGTCCATCGAGCTCCTCTAGATCTATCCATGGGTGCTATTCACCTGGACCGCCTAGGACCGTGTGGCGTACACGGGGCCGTGGAAGAACCGCCCGGCTGATGTCCAGTTGTCGTCTTGCAGCTCGCATATACAGTAAATACGGGCGGGTTATCACCAAGCGAGCCATAAAAAGCGTACGCGAGCGCTTTGAGAACGGAGACGTGCCGCCAAGAAGCGCGGGGGCATATTGTACATTGCACGCGAGGAGGATGCCGAGAGAGGAGAGACGGAGGCTATGCTGTGCATGCTCGGGTGTGTGGCGGCAGGGGAGGCACAGACACCGCGGTGAGTGTCATTGGAGAAGAAGTGAGGGACGGCCCACGTTCCTGCTAGGACGGCATAACCAGACAACAGTTCGTGATCCCCCTGACAAATACTGTATGAGGCATTTCATTACTCGCATGGCCACAAGCTAACTGGTACTAACCACTTATGTTTTGTTTGACTCGGAACCGCTCACCGCTCTGCAATACATTCGGGGAAATGACATAAACTGACAGTAGTGGCGCTGTTCGGACCGACTTGCCCCTAAAACCCTCCAGGCCAAGCCAAAGCCGCCAAAGCCGTCAATCACGGCTTGACTCGTATATGTGACCAGATGTAGCTCTCAGAATCATGGGGTGTGCACATAGTTGGGGGCTAAATTACACTGTTGTTGTCTACTGTTTGTTGTTATCGGTAGGGATCGGCAATTCATGACATAATATAAAACCAGTAACTAATGCAACTGCCATTCCCTGTGACACGGCCGACAGGCCCGGTGCTGTCATTACCCCTGAGCTCCCCTGAGCCTCTCCGTCGTCTTTTTGTATAAATAAAAACAAAAAAAAGGAAATATATGTCTGGTTTTTGGGTGTCATTGTTGGAAGTCCACCCCTCAAAGTCAAAAGAGGTTGAGGAGGAACTGGGTGTTCAGACCGTTCAGGCGCTTAGTATAAAGTTAATTTGTACCCTCAAAGGTACTAACTGTAACCGTCATCATGATCTGTTTATAAGCCTGCCTAGCCTCGGAGACAAATGGTTCGACCTTCCCCTGTCCCACGTTCGCTGATCACAGATGTCAACACTCACTGTACTTATATCCTTGTTCTTCCTTGCTCGCTTTGCAGCTGCTCAAATCTACTCTCCTGATTGCAGTGTGGCATGGGAATGGGTCCGCCTTGACTATATCTTTTCCCCCACCTGCCTTTAACATCTGATGCCTTGTTCAGACGTTCAACTCTCTTGGTCAAAATGCCTGTACAGTTGCAGCGTACTTGCTGTCAACATGTAACGGGGGCAGTCAGTCATCTTCTTCCTGATCCACCTCACGTCCTTAACTCTCGTGTCCAGCCTTTTCCATCGCGACTTTGCAGCCCGGGTTCTCCTACACTGGTCCTAGCGGTCCCGACGACGGAAACTTGTGCAAGTGCAATACAATCGCATATTCCCTCATAAGTGCGTGTGATGCATGCCAGGGTGAAACGTGGACAACGTACGTTCAGTAGCATCCCCTCACAGACCTGGCTCATATGTTGTCAGTTGGTCTGTATATTCGCTCAACTGCACAACCAAGTATCCTGCTTCATCGTGAGTTGACTGTTGCGCCACGAATATTTCCTCTTGCCCTAACGACGATGCTTACTCCCCAGCTTCCCTAATGCTGTTCCTTCCGGAACACGTGTCCCCAGTTGGGCCCTCATTGACGTAACAGTTCGTTGTTTATTTTTCGTCTTTGGCCCATGCTAACAGTAGATCTCAGCTTGAGGGCACCTGGGATGCCAACAAGTCGTACGCTACCGGTGGTAAGAACCCCCTTCCCCATCCGTCACCCGTCTCACGCTCCCCTCAGACTCCCCAGAAATATATCCTGGCGCCGTAATTAAATCGGGCGGATCGACGAGCACTAGTGCTTCCCCTACTTTCACCGGATTCCCTTCGTCCAGTCCCGGCCCCAGGCCCAGCAGCTCTAATGCAGGTGCCATCGCAGGGGGAGTCGTCGGTGGTGTTGTGGCAGTCGCGGCGGCCGTTCTTGCCATCATCTTCTGGAAGCGAAAAAGGGCCTTGCAGGCGCGACCTGCCTCGTTTATGGTAGATGACGCCTCACAGTTGCCCATGGCCGAAAACCGACCGCCGACATCGGATGCCTCAACATATGTGCCATCATCCAATCCTGCGTCGCCCTCAATGATGAAGTTTTATGTCCGTGTTTATGTCTTCGCTGGGCGTGTATTTATCTCATGCTTCCTCCTTTTTATTTTGCGTATGCGCAGGACCCGGACGACCCGACCACGTTCCCCGGATTCCCCGGGTTCCGAGCAGTACCTCGCTCGCCGGATATCCCATCCGTCGTATCGTACACACCGACCAACCCGGAAAATTCACGACCACTTGGGTATCACGGCTTGCCCACTGTCTGAGATCGCCGTTCTTCTTCTGCTGTTTTATCGTAAGATGTGGTTGGATAGCAGCTATCATTTCCGGCTTCGCACACGAGTCATCTGTGCAGCCGGACGAACGATTAATTTATTTAACGTACAGCACTTATGTGCTAATTTGTATTAGGGGCTGCGGTTTCATTTAACCATATATGATGCATCCGTTTGTGCATACTAGTATCACATGACAATCATGGCCACGTCTGGGTCCAGTACTGTACTCTATACAAGACGGACAACTCTGGAATATAGAAAATAGAAACAATGATCACACGCACGGCCCCCGAATCGTTCATCACTACTCTGTCAGTTGGCACAACCCAGCTACAGCACAAGTAAGGCCTCGATAAAGCATGGGTTGCAACGATAGCACATGGGCACACTACCCGCACCTTTGATAATATCGTTTTACAAATACAAAGAACCGGGGCTGTAATAAGTCCTCGGGCGAGTGGGTTGGCTTGCGACTCTGGCACCTACTTGTAGATTGGATCCATGTCCCTTTTCGCGCACCCATCAATGAAATGATGAAGGGATGATGCAGAAACCTTTGTAGATGTATATTTATGCCTACGGCAATCATGTGATTCCATCGATCGATCTGGTAGAGCAGCTGTCATCGGCCCAAATTCGTTTTTGCCAAGGGTTACCACAGTAGAAAAACCAGACAGTTTCTAAATGAAAATAAAATAAAAATAAAAATAAAATAATGCTGTAATGTACTGAGGACAAGCACAAGGACATCGGGACAGGGTCCAGTTACAAGCCTTGATACAGAAGCGCGGTTCTGAATGTGTGTTGGACTCGGGAACGGGGATCTGCGTAAGCAGCCGACTCGGCAAATCATAATTGAGGACACGGTCCCGACGGGGACCTCTCTGCCACTTACAGTAGTACAAGGCATCGATCAGGGTCGAGCCTGGATAAAACGGACCTGAATCACCTGATAACTAAACTCATTGTGGTTACAAGAGACTACGGGATTTAATGCTATTTTACTGAAGAGTGCCACTCGAACCCGGGATCGGGTGGCCTAAATCGAGTTGTCAGGCCTTAGGCTTTCGCGTCGTACCCAGTCTGCTGCGATTTTTCTCAAACCCTCGAGCGGCTGGAAATAGTGGTGTTACAAGTACAAGAAGGATATAGTAGAGTACATATGAAATGACGCATGTTAGTTCAAAATCATCTCACGCACGTCGGTATTACAGTCGTCACGTATTCCTGTGCCTTACCGCCAACACTCGCTACAGTACGCGTGACCATGAGGACATGCTTTCCTGCGGCATTCCGAACAAAGTGTCGCAATTCCTGCACGGATCCCTTCCCTGACAGATATATGGCATTTAGTTGTCAGTACCGCGTGAATAGCCACAAGCACTAACCGCATATGTTGTTCGCTGCAAAATCCACCGAAGCACTCTGCAGCATCTCTTGATATGGGGGCGCTACAAAGTCTACAAAGTTCCGTGGGCGGCGGGGTCCCTGGGCGGTGGCCTGCATATCGTGGGGTTTCTCAGGCTAGTCAGTGTCCGTCGGAATCTACAAATGCAAATGCAACTGCTCACGTGTCTGCCCGGGCCGGGGATTATTGAATCCCCCGTGCCCCCCATGCCCCCCGTGCGATAGATCTGAAGTGATCATGAAACGAGTCAGTTTACATGTCCAGTCAGAGTGTATAAACGCAAATGCAACAGCTCACGTGTCTGCTGCCCCTGCCCGGACCGGGGACTAGTGGATACTCCATGCCATGGATCTGAAGTGATCATGAAGCGAGTCAGTTTACATGTCCAGTCAGAGTCGTATAAACGCAAATGCAACAGCTCACGTGTCTGCCCCTGCCCAGACCGGGGACTAGTGGATACTCCATGCCACGGATCTGAAGTGAAGTGATCATGAAGCGAGTCAGTGCCCGGTCTAAACATAATGCCACCACTCACTCGTCCCGGTGTACAATTGATTGGCTTGCCTACTAGCGCTAGGGGATCCCCAACCTCCTTCATAACCATGTCGTGGCGAGAACTCATGTTCGTATTCGGTATTGCCATCACTCCAGTCGTCCTCTGCTTCATTGGTCAATTATTAGATGTATATATCATCAATGAAGTTAAACACACGATCTCTCCTGTCTTGCGGCGCAGAGTATGGTGTCATTCTCTGCGTCTCTGGGAGTGATAGCGAGCGTGGAGTATGTCCGGAGTATAAGTTGTGATGAGCTGCTCCCCCGACATAACCTTGCATGGGCATTGTAGTTGCTCGCTGTGACGTAAATGACTGTTGGCCAGTATGTCCGCGTGTGGCGGGAAACGAAGAGTTAGGAAACGCTGCAGGGTATCCGGTAGACCCCACATCATGTGTGTCAGAAAAATGCACATGTGGTTGTGCGTGCAGTCGTTGGTGAGACTGTTGAAAGGAAGGTACACCGGGGCTAGACACTGTAAAGTCTACCGGTCTCAATCAGGTGCACCGCGCAATACCGGGAGCATAGAGTGCAAACTCACTTTGTGAAGGATAGCCGGAGCGACTCGCCTGATTTGCGGTGGAGTAAAGCGCATTACTACCCGTGCCTGTCGTACCAGACGCGGGGTAAGCAGGCGGAGAACCAGTGAAGTGCTGCGGAAAGGGAGGTCTCTGGCTCATAATCGTGGGTAACCAACCGTGGTATGGGTGGCTTCGCGCTCGGCTGATGGGGGTATTAATGGGCCAGCTGGACGCTCATTTGACTCGACTAGGAAAGTGTACAGCAAAAGCCAAGAAAGATGTGTATTGATAAGCAGGTAAGCTCTGGCGGTCGCATGTCATTATGGGTCCTTCTCCACGAGTTCGAGAAGGTTATGAGCTCTAGTGCGAGATTCATCTACGTATGTCAATGTCCGCCTTGTAGAACTAGGGCAAGTTCATCCAGTGTCTATCGTATGTGAATCGAAATAGGACATATGAAGTTCCGGGTGGTCTACCCAAAGCGGTGTTTTGATAAGTCAAATCCAGGGGCGTAAGCAAACCAATTGGACATCTCGTTGGGCGACCCTGAGATAATTCACAGCCATTTGACGAGAACAAGGGAACGACACTACGCCGTGTGTCACGATACTACTTACTAGTACGTAACCATCAGAACTCGGCAACTGCCTTGTGCCATGGCACCTGTGCACAAACGGCACGAGGCCAAAATGTAGCTCTTGCGGCAGTTCGGGAATAAGCAGCACATTTAGAGTTTAAAAGTCGAGCAAAGATGGGGAGGCGTTGGAGCGAGGCACTGGCACATGATACAGTCAACTTGCAAGACTATGAGTCGCCGCCGTGTGGGGTTGGACTGGGTTTCAAAAGACATTCGTGAGCACCACCGGTTGGAAGTGCAGCCACAACGGCTAGCAGCCCGTTGGGGGTATTAGTCAGCCCCACACACCATTAGCCCTTTTTACTAGTGACTTTCCCTGTCAGTAGAGCGCACACTCTTTAACCTCGAGTCCATTGGGCTTTCAGCGAAATTTCAGCCCCTGTCCACCTTCAATAATTGCGCGGGCATCTATGCTAACACAATACCGCTGGCACGTGCAGCGAGATATGGATGACCGTCAACTGGATTGGTTCAGGCGGGCGGTTTGAAGGAGTCTAGTACTGTAGGTGGTGTTGGTAGCGTTGTAAAATCACCTGGAAATGAGTGCAAGGCATGTACAATACAAGGGGGCCTGCGCTCAGGGCAGCGATGTCACCGCTCAGAGGAACTCGTCCTGGTCATCTGCGCTTGTCCACCCCTACCCGGGCTACCTCTCCCACAGGTCATATATCTGGCGCACAAAACACATAAGCAGACGAAGTGATTTAGATCAAAATACGGACGAGAAGGAACCCTATCGTGACTATGTCGATTCTGTGAGGTTGTGGTCCCTGTCGTTAAGGCGTTGATACAGGACCATAGCAACATACTAGCTGCCGCTCACCAAACTTCTTGATCAGCGTGTCGATGACTGTAGGGCCGACGTGAAGGCTAGTGGGTCACCTGTGGGCGGAGGCCGACCTGGAAGTAGGAGAGCCATCATAGTGTTAATAAGCCAACGCCTTGTCTAGTTTGCTGGCCTCAATCCTCTCCGAGTCGTCATGATCGACATCAAACGGGTCAAAATTTTCCGCCATTGCTATTGAGAATGTCAAAAAAGAAAAGGCACAATTCGAGGCTCATACAGTCACGTAGATGCGCCCAGCACTCTCAAATTGTTGTCAGTTGTCTATCACGCTGTGCAAACTGTAAACCAGACTGACATAAAATTCAAGTTGTCAGCGCTGTAACGAGCCCTACGAAATAGAGGCACAGAGAATTCTTCTGAGGTTGAAAGGTAATATAAAGCAAGCAGATTGGGACGAGAGATGCAAGGAAGTAGCAGAGGTTCCGGGTCGCCGGACTCGTACCTGTGGGCTCGGAGCCGCGACGCACGTCAGGCCTTGAGCAGGACGGAGTTGCTAACGATAACCCCATTATTCTGTTGGTTGTTCAAAATTACATCTAGGCCCGATAGTGTAGCTGGAGGCGATAGTATGCTACAATCATAGTGCTATGTCACAGGTCCACGCCCGAATCATTGGCTTGCACAGCCACATCAACCTCAGGGCCGAGTCGCGTTGTTGCCGAAGCTTTTGGTGTTTCAAGTAGAGCTTTCATCTATCATTTTACTATAACCCTGTGGAGCTCATATTATTACATCTCAGTTTTTCCTTTCAGAAAGTGGACGTCAGACCTAGACTGCCGCGTTACGCCTGACGCCTGTTGTTTATCAACGCGTGACCTTCGATCTTCGATCACAATAGCGTCTAGTTACCATTTTTAGATGCTGGAGCAAGGCTGTGTTGTATGGGAGGCTCTGCCTTCGGCTGTATGATACAATACACGTAGACGCCGACCCCAGCTACTGCATTGATCCGATACCTGCTGCGCTGCCGCTTCAGTTCCAGGTTTTACCTCACAACATTTCTAGCCCTTCATGCCATGACAGATCAGACGTGGATGTAGTTGGTTAACCGACATCGATTAGGGCGTCGAAGGCCTAGACTTTCCTGAATAAGACAAAGGTAATGAACAACACTCTAAGATTATACAGTATGATATTGATATTACAACAAACAACGGGACCCAAGGCTTACTCCGCCACGTAGCCTGGTCCTCCAAATCGCCTCCGTCTCGGCATACTTGAGACTCGGGGCTGTACAGGGCACCCATGCGCGACGCTTGCCACTGCTATAGTTGCCAGGCTCGCCACAGTGAATGCCAACTCAACAAGACGCGGACGTCTTTCTCTTCAAACATTCAAGGAAGCCGCAATACCGTGAGGAGAAACTCGTCCCGCCTAACCCCAGCTTGCGTTGCACCACACCGGTCGTACAGCTGACACATTTGCTGCACGACAACGCAGGCGCAGACAAAACGATCCAGTTCGATCTTTGGCGAACTGTCATTTGCTTCGTGGCCTGGGGAATGGCATGTCCCTGTCGGGTGCATTTATATAATCGTGGATGCAATAGTAACGAAAGCCACACACCATATTTGCGTACTAGGGCCTCGACCACGAGTGGGCCAACATCCATGCTGCCCAAATACGAATTAATAAAAACATGGCATAGCAATTTCCAATGAGGTAGGCGTACTTGTAATGCTTCAGCGCCTGGGCCAGCTCGCCAGCGTCTATGATGCCGTCTTTATTATCATCGAAAGACTCGAACATCTCCCGCCATTGCTACAAACAAGGTCAGATGAGGTCAAAGGCCGTCACGAAGGATTCACACCTTGACGTAGTCCCAAAGAGGCTTAAACTATGTAAGGGCGATCAGTTTAGCCGACTAACCACAGAGTGACCCACTCTACCTCTTCAACCCCAATTTCGCCAGTGCCATCCAGGTCCTTTGTACATTAACTTAAGAAAAGGTAGCATGAAAAACCCAAATCACATACGAAAACGTTCATCAAGTACTTCACAGTGACGGATGAGAATGCTGGGATAGTCAAAGCCATAGTTAGATCATGTGGCTGGCGAGTTCAGGAGCTAAGAGTACATACGCTTTCCACCATATCCATTCAAAAGTCCACTCTCTGTACATTAGTGTAATTCAGTCTCGGCCTGTTGAGAGAGTAGGTCACACGAACGCAGCTCTTCAGCGGAGATTCGTCCACTGTTGTCTTGGTCGATAGCGGTAAACCAGGCTACATGTCTTTAAAGTGTACCAGTTGAGTAAAACTTGCAAAAAGCAGGAGTTGTGACTCACTCATCATCCTGGGTATTTGGGGGTGCAACGAACGGAGAGGAGGTTGGCTGAGCAACTTGAAAGCCTCCCACCCAGTTTACATCAGTGCCTTGTGGCCGAGATAAGGGCTGCTGGGTGGGGCTGAGAGGTGGGTGACTATTACTAGTAGGACTTTGGGCTGGCTTGGGAGACCCCCTTGTTAGAGTGGACCCATATCGCTGTGTCTCCGGCTTTTTTTTGGTACTTCCGGTGAGCTGTCACAGATTCTGAGGTCAAAATCACAGTCCAATAACTTAAAACGTGCTGGATATAAGCAGCTTACCCTTTGGAGTACTGTGTTCATGATCGCGATAACGCTATTAATACCCAACGAGCTGAAGGTTTATGGGTTTAAAAGGGATGGAGACTGCTGACTCGGAGAAGTTTGAGTGCTTGGAGAATAGTTACAGCGACTTGGATTACCGCAGGCTGGGGTATTTGTATCGCTGAAATACGTCATTACTAATAGCAAAATCCCACTTGCATCGCCTGAACAGTGCCCCTTGTTTTCCGCGACTCATTCCATATTACATCCTATTTCGTCGCTGTGTAAAAGGTTCGTCGGTAACGCTTTACTGGCAACTGAAGTATCTGACTGTACTGCCACAGTTTATAATTAGCAGCAAGTAGAGGGTTGAGGGTTGGCCAGTTATTAATAGCTGACTGCCAGTGCCATAAAGTACATGCACTGCCAGGCTGTACAACTTACAAATGCTGTGCGGCTGTGCGTCCATTCAACCCACATTTCCCTGCAAAGACCTTCGACGTTCTGTGCGTGTACTATTAGTAGCCGTGGACAAAATGGCAAGTTGTTGGAATCTAAACCCTTCCAGATGGCGGTGCCCCAGGTCCCTGCGCTCGCAGAGATACTTATACAGTTCAGGTTATCAACGTGGCTATGCAACTAACTTGTAGAGTTTTTCCATAAGAGTCTTCGTTGTTCCTTGATAAAGGACAGTCCTAAACGTAGAACGTCCAGACGGCGTGCCAACAGCCTTCCAGTCCGCGTGTCGTGTCCTTGTATCAGACGAAAGCATGGTGCATGTCCTTGTGCCGTCCATTCTCTATCGTTCGTAGGAGTATTCGCCCTCCACAAAGCTACGCTCAAACCTATCGAAGGCGTGTCTGGCCCCACGACATAGGGTTCCACTACGTTTGTGTTTCGTCCCATGCTACCAGCTTCGAGATGCGCCGCTTTGAACCCGGCGCATCTTGCGTCTACGTGAAGACTCGGAGTCCCGGTGTTGACATGTCCCACGACAGTTTTTCAAGAGTTTCAAGACTGCGCAAGGCACGATACACACTGGCCGACCCTGCTTCTTTATCATGGCGCATGAGATCGCGATACGTGGGTGACATGCCACAAGGTGGCAGCCACGTAGCTCAAGATCGGTCACCTACTCCTATTAACTTTTAGAGACCATGATCTATTCATACCCTACATCTGTCTCATGGTTTCTTTTCCCCTTCTGAGTAGTGCCATTACCTGCAATGCCTACGACCGTCATGATAATAAATAACGTACCGTCAATCCAGCGCTTTAAGACCACTACTGGCTATGACCTGTGTCCTGGACCTTATCAATATACACCTACCCTGTTGAGCTTGACTCTAGTTTGACATCATGCATCATGATTGTGAAAAGACATGGAGGGTCGATGTGATACCTCAGTACCTTTACTCGGAAACCGGAGTATATTCTGAGAAAACTTTACTACCGGCTCAATAGACACCACTGTCGTCCTGTCCTGGAGAGCAGGAAGGCCGCTCGGCTGCTTTTGAGTCAAGAGTCAGAACAACCGCCATTTAGTAGTCACGTGGTCGAGTAGTGGTCTATCCGGGGCCGTGAACCTCTCCAACCTCGGCTACAGTACTACAACGCGTAAGCGTCTTTTCTGTCCATCTGGGCGAGGAACGACACCGCCAACATCGCACGACGACGATCTCAAGGTACGCTCTACGGTACGCCCTACACTAGTATTTTGTTTTGCGGAAAAAGCCGGGATGTGGATGAACTCGTATCAAAGCCCTGACACGCGCCGGACGAACGCGGTAGCCTGAACACCGCATTCAAGTTTCGACATGACGTGAGCGTCCTCTTGGGACGTCTTCATATGCGCGTCCACGCACTCCCGCTTTCCCAGGCATCGTGCCGAAGCAGCAGAAGCAGCCGCTCGATGCTAGTGTGCTGGATGAACGACTCGGATGGCCACGTATCAGGGCCTGATCGCATCCGAGTCCGCCGCCCCAGCAAGGGCTGTCTGCCAAAAATGATCGCCTTGAGGCTGGGGCCGAAAGCTTATGCCTTGGAAGTCGGCCATTTTTGGCAGACAGCCCTTGCAGGGCTGGAGGCCCTTATATTTTGTAACCAACTGTTACCATGGTTTTTACAATGCTATCATCCCATTTGTCTGATTACACGGGGGATCGACATACAAGAACAACTTTATTTTACAATAAGGTACATCAACTCATGCGCCCGTATTAGGACGCAAAACTTTCGTCTATGCCCATTTGGTAAGCCCATCTATTACGACGGGACAGATGTGGAGTTGAGCGTTCGGAGACTAACGACAATGTAGCGGGCGAAATTCTCTAGACTCAGGGGTTGGACAGCCAGGCAATATTCATGACGAGTGTCACGTCTTGGAACCGCATGCCTACGTTATCACAGGTTAAATCCATGGAGTCGGCATCGTTTGTTCTGGCTATGGGGGGTCTTCACTTTTTCTGGCCGCCATGTCGTTCTCTCAACTCGCTCAACGCACTTCTTCAGTCAACTACTTTCTTAGCGCAGTGTCTAAACCCCCCACAAGCAAGCTCTTATTGGTGATCTTCTATACTGACCCACACGTATACTTTTCTCGTGGGTGATTTCTGGGAGGACTCCTCCAGTCGAGTCTTCTCACTATGATGTTTCCAAGCTTGAGGCCCTTTATTATTTCGGTATCGGCGGTCCCAGATGTCGCGGTCCCAAGTTGACCTTCCGGACGTCCAAGGATATCTTCAAAGTGCGCTCGGGGTTAGAGCAATATCCTCGTCTCATATAGCTTCCGGCCTGTCTACGAGCACCACAAACTTGCAGGGACATGCCATTGCCTTCAGTTGCGCAGCCACCTCAGGCTGTTGACCACTTAGCCGTCACCGGACTCCCTTGCCAAGTGACCCGGATCATGTTGTTGGAGGTGCAGTCCCAAACGGCTAGCAACGCCGACTAGGTTTTTCAGCTCGGTGAGAGGCAGTTCACACGGGCGACATTAGAACGCGTCGATATCCTATTTAGTCACTCTTTACTGTATGGCAACGCTATCATCCCAACTAACTGATTGCACGAAGTATATCTTACATACAAAAATAACCTATTAAAGATACATCAACCATGCGCCCATATGGCACACAAATCATCAAATGAACCCGCTCCCACATCAAACCCGAACCTCCGTATTTCGCTGCAGATAAATATCAGATGCGAATTGCAGATGACCCATAAACAAAGCCCGATGTGGATCTACGTAAATCATATACGACGGCTCTGGTGCTCCTATGTGTGAGACGCGCACGATGACGTACATATTTGGACCCAGGTGGGTGCGCTCCGAGAAAGCAGACGCCTGTCAGACCAGGGTCAAAAAAGGCACTCAGGACTCAGTTGTAGAAGCACAAGGAAGGGGGTGACACACAGTAACCATCTGGGCTCGGCTAATATGGAACGGCTCGTTCTCTTCTCCACGCGTCGACTTGACTTCGATGTGGTACCGCGGCCAACGGCCGTTCCACTCCGCCGCTTTTTCGGGCCCCAACCATTCCCGTGTGAGTTGACCCCGTGTATCGTGGTAGGTAAAGTCGGCCAAAGCTTGGCCTTGGAACGGGGTAAAGCCTGGGATGCAGTGGCGCAACTCGCTCGTCCAATTGGCAGGTCCGAAGTCGTCCAGCCTGAGAAGAAGTAATTTGTATACCTTTTTGGAGAGTGGGTTAGGTTTTTCTTCCTTGGGTTACATAGATGTGAAAGGAAGGACGCACATAGTGCTCGCCCATGACTCCAACCATGTCCGTCTCGTCCGTGGCTAAAGGTACGTTGAAGTTACCAGGGGGAGGCCACAGAGGCCCACCCAGAGCGCCGGGCACCATCTGACGATTGTTGACCAACGGCTCCATCAACGCCGCGAGCCTGTTCATGTCTCGCGTGGCGTTCATCGTCACCACGGGTTGCAAGGGTCCCCGATTGTGCGGCAACCGAGACGGTTGCATGTACTGGGAATGCTGCGAGACCCCAACGGAGCTCTGCGCCCGCGAGCGCTGCCCCCGCTTTCCTTTTGGTGGCAACTGGCGGGAAGACGGAGCCGGAGCGAGCAACGGTGTGTAGCGCGACGTCTTGGGGGATTCAGTTCCGAGCGGAGGAAAGTGGTCCCCGTCATGTACCGACAGTGCAGTTGGGGAGCGTGGGGGCGGACTCGCGGGCAGACTCTGGGACGGCGCAGGACTCGGGGTCTTCTCGGGGACAACTTGCACAGGCATCACAGGTACATTTGGTTGCGTGATCGTCTGAAGCCACGAGCGGTCGTGGTCATCATCGACCGGAATCTCCTCTATGCCGCTGAACTCGAACAGGTAATTGAGCATGTCGATTGGCTGCGTGACGCAAGTAAAGAGCGTCATCATTTCGACTTCGAGTAGGCCATGGAGCACCTTGCAAATGGAAGGGTGGACGGATTTTCCCGGGCCGAGTGTGTTACTGACGAATACGGTGAACTTGTCCTCCGCGTCCTCGTACATGACATCCTCAGGTATTGTCTCTCGGCATGAATCAAGCGACAGAGTGGTAACGATCGATGGCACCCCAAAGACGGTGATCCTGCGCAGTTTGGCCAGGATCTCAGTTTTCTCTGGAGGAATGTTGGACCGGTTACTGTTGTGATACACGACCCTGATATAGGTGGCAATACCATCAGTGCCTTCCTCTCTCAGCCAGCAGCAGCGGCAGCGAGCTATGCATACCTCGCAATATACTCGACCCTGCTCGAATATAGGTCCGCAGCATGAGAGTCCAGCACCCGATTCCCTTGAGGCACAGACCGCTTTCTCACATGCTTGTCTAGGTAGCGGATCCTGTCCTTGAAAATATCCGACTTGAGTAGCGGGCAAATCCTTGTGATCGGGATAGATTCTGGGAGGGCCAAGAGCTCAACGCTCTCGCGGAACACATCCGCGTACTTGCCCGGTGCGTAAAAGCGTTCTGCGGTCCGTAAGGCGATGCCTTCTCCAGGTACTTGCACAGGGAACGCGGCAATATGCGCGAGCGCTTCAAACGACGGGGGCACACTTGGCATACTCTCAATCATGTCGCTGATGTCCGCAAGGATATGCGCGACATGTTCCTGCACGCCGAGCGGTATCGAGCTAGCTTGGTGTTTTTCTGCGATCATGCGCAGCTCATCGATGAGGACCATAGGGGGTGCGTTGATGATGTCGAGCTTATTAAAGAAAAAGTCGCTCAGATGAGGATAGGAGGATGAGATGACCGCTTTGGACGTCATCGATGGCGGTCCGTGCCAATATACATCTGCCTTGCGCAACCAGACGCGCTCGGCCTCGTTATTGACGTCGACGAGGATGATAGGGTACTTTTCGAACGCCTCCCTGTATCCACAAGGTGAGCTTTTCTCACAGCCCACGAAGAGATACAGGCAGGTAGCACGTACTTGATCAACATATCGTCCTCATCAAACCGTGCATCGAGCTGTTTGTAGATATTTTCGACAGCCCTGTTGTCCTTCTCGCCCTTTGCTTGCATATGCAAAAGCTTGTTGATAAAAAACGAGGCATTCTTGCGCACTGCAACACCGAGCAGCTCCAGAAAGCTCCACGAGGGGTCTTCGGGATCATCTACGGGAACACACGGA
>QFDX01001236.1:0-11316 GCA_003315875.1 Lactifluus piperatus
TATGTTTTTTATGTTTTTTTATATAAAAACCATAAAAAAAAACATAAAAAAAACATTTAAAAAAACATACAAAAGCATAAAAAAACATAACAAAACATAAAAAAACATACGGTTTTTATGTTTTTTATGTTTTGTATGTTATTTATGTTATTTATTTTATCTATCTTATTCTTTCTAATCTATCTAATCTATCTAATCTTTTAAAAGTTGATTGATTACTGTGTTTTTTGTCCAGCTCATATATTGGTTTAGTAATGCTGACTCAGTATCCCTTTTTAGGAAATCTTAGTCAGAATCAAGCCAAATACAGGATTAGTCAGTTGTTACTATATTTGGAAGGTCTGCGTTTAAGCATCCTGGATTTCTAGGTACTAACTGTGTAAATGCAGTGTCTGATATAGAATTTTAGCTACACTGGCTGCACGTTGACACCCTTGTGGCTTTGACAGTGCGAACGCGAACGTGTTACGGTTCTGAGGGACCGTATGTGCGAAGAGCACCGTTCAATTTGAATTGGATCACAAAGACGACTAAGAGGGCAGGCAGGAATGCCAGCTCTGGGACGTGCCTAGTTAAGGCGGAGTGGGGATGTACAAGCAGAAGAAGGAGAAGGAATATGACGGTTTTCGACTGCCTCCAAACGCACTGCAGTAACGCTAGTGAGGGAAGCACTCAGGGAACTGAAGGAAGGTATGAAGGCTTGTCACACAACCGACAGATTGACTTCCTTGATCAGCTGTGAGAGGTGGTTCCCTAACGAGTGATTCTGTGGTGTAGAGTCGATTGCAAAAGCAAATTAACTGCAAGTTAATTTACCTCCTCTTCCGACTATAGATGCAGAGGACGACTGGGGATCAGATTCTGAACTAAACTGAAGCTTAGGGCTTCAGTGTCGTACTAGAGAGCTTAAATACATGTGTGAGAATCATGTGCTACTGCGCTTTTGACATGTGTTTCTAATAAACACATGTCGCTTCATCTTAAGCATGTGTTTCTTAGAAACACATGCTTCTACAATCACATGGTATTGTACAAGGGCGTCACCAACCTGCCTGGATGGTCCTACTTGTCCCACCAGCTAGGTTAGTCCACCCAAACATAAGTAAATACGTACAAGTCTCAGTCCATGTCAGAACGTGACACTACCCCCTTTCTTAGGGCGATAGTGTCCACCTATCGTAGTCAGAAGTCCTCGTCATACTGGGGAACCCAGTTTGCAAAATGATCGTCCCATAGCCCCTGATCCATACCTGCCATGTGACAACCTTTTCCTCGATGTGGATGCCCCTTAGGCACCCAACACGTCCTGGGGGTACAGAAGGTGTGAGGGAAACGACACCTTACTCCAGGATGATGTCCCTGCTCACAAAAGAAACATTTCGACGTGACCTTGCAGTCGCGCGGGCGGTGCTTGACAGGGTTCCTGATACAGGAATTTCATGCTCGGCAGGGGGTCGGTCGCTCCTGATATTCATCCACGCGAAGTCGCTTGCAATCTCCTCCTCCATCTCTGCTGGTCTCACCATCACTATACCGTTGCTTTCGTAGCGTAACTCCGTCCCTGCTGGGACGCGCATGGTTAATACTTCCTGTAGCTCCCCTGACGGTTCGATAAGGATGGCCAAGCATAGCCAGCAAGGAGGAGGGGGCACAGGAGCAGTTGGAGCATTCTGAAGAGGGGGGAGAGGCGGCAGGTGAGGAGGAAGAGGGGGAGGAGTCGTCCCCTGGCGGTCCTGAGATAAAATCTCTTGTAGTTGGTGGGCTAGGAGGACAGGCGATGGGGAAGAGACTTCCCCCGTAGCGTAATGGCTTTGGTATGAAAGGGTCGGCGTGGGAGATGGGGGAGGCGTCCCTGGCTCTACCATCAATCGTGCAATTGGGGGGCATGCCCATGGCAACGTCAAGGAGCTCGAGAACGTTGTTCTCGCTGTGGAACAGGTAGAACATCTGTGTGCTGGCATCGGTGTATGTGGGAGACATGGGACGGGGAGTGGAGTGGTATGATGGGGGGTCCTCTTCTTCTTGGGGATTTATATACATTTGCCATACTGCTTGTGGGTTCTGGTGGTAAAATTCTTCGATCAGCTCGGGGGCGTGGACTGTCGGATTTGGGCCGATCGGATCGCCCAGATCGGCAGCGCGTTCACGCGTGCCCCGCCTCGCACGGCCTTGTGGCCACGGACATTTAGTCCCCCTTACCAATTATGTTTAGCCTTACCCTTAGCTTACCCGCCTTGTCATTCGCAGCGCGCACGCCCTACGCGTGCGCGGTTACATCGTACCCTTAGCTAGTCCATATCGGGGCCCCTAAGGCCCCGCGTTTATATACTGCCTGTAGGGCACACGGCCACCTCAGTTTCGTGCCCGCGCGCGTACTGAGGTGAGTAGTATCCTTTCGTTACCTAGTTCCCCTTAGCTCACATTGTAGTAGATAGACTACAGGTAAATACACATTAGTTTCGTGCCCGCGCGCGAGAACTGAGATAAGTAATCTAGGTACTAGGCTTCGGGCCTATCCCCTCGCGCGCCCCCTTCCGTTCACAGTCCCTCTCGCGGGACTGCACACATTCCTTTGGCCCGGCTTTCAGTCCTCGGCAATCTTAGATACCCATAATCTCAACATGGACCTGGTCAGCTGGCTCCCAACTGTCATGAGCCTGAGAGTATCCTTTCCATCGAAGGAGGTATTGAAGCTTTTTCTTGCGCCCATATCTCCTCATTCTCAGTACCTGCTCCACCTCGTATTCTGGCACATCCTCAATTATTTCTGGTGGCGGCTCCACATAATTGCGCCCATGTTCCTCCGTCTCCTTATATGGTGTGAGAAGGGAGGCATGGAAGACGTTGAAGATCTTCCAATGTGATGGGAGTGTGAGTCGGAAAACAATCGGAGACACTACCTTCTCGATAGGGAAGGGTCCATAACGCCTAGGTGCCAATTTGGCCAGTGGGTGTGTGAGTTTCAGGTTCGTCCCCTCGAGCCATACCAAATTGCCTTCCTTATAAGGGATATAGGAGTACTGCCCCTTCTTGCGCCCGCCTCTCTTGGCCATGAACTGTTGCGCCCGGAGAATAGCTTCCTGTGCATCTTCTTGTAGTTGTTTCAGCCACTCCTGCCTTCGATTGATCTCTGGAAGGGATGTGTTCTGATGTTTCACTTGGAGCGTCGGAGTATAGCCGATAAGGAGCTTGAATGGGGTCCGTCCTGTGGTTTCATTTGGCCAGCTGTTCTTTACAAATTGTGCCATGGGAAGAAGTGCAGCCCAATCGTCTTGTCGAACATTCCCATAGATGCGAAGGAATTGTTCCACACTTTGATTGGCTCTTTCAGACTGGCCATCAGTTTGGGGGTGATAGGCTGTGCTCATGTTCTGTGAAATTCCCAAGAGAGCACACAGTGCTCGCGTGAATTTGGCATCCAGACGGGTGTCTCGGTCTGAGATAATTTTCTGGGGTGCCCCATAGTGAGGAAAAACGTGTTGGGCATACAATTGGGCCAGTTCTTCTGCAGTTACCATTTTGGTGCATGGAATAAAGATCGCAGCCTTTGAGCAATCATGATCGACGATTGTGAGTATGGCGTCCTTTCCTTGGCTTTCAGGGAGGTCCGTGATCAAGTCCATAGCTACTGTTTGGAAGGGAGGAGTCCCTGAGGTTGTTGCGATTGGGAATAGAGGGGGTTTTGCCCGAACTGTGTTGGGTTTCGTACTTTGACACACTGCACATCCTTTTACATAGTTTGTGACAAAGGCTCACATCGCAGGCCACCAAAAATCTTGACTCAGTGCGTGCAATGTATTCCTGATGCCTGGGTGTCCTGCTGTTATGTGATCATGATATTGTTGGAGGAGCCGTTGTTGTAAATCTGGAATTTGTGGGACCACCATTCGTCCATGGTGGTAGAATGCTCCTTCCCTTTCTTCAATGGGCCATGTGGTCTTCCAATCATCGATTTCGGGTCGTCCTCCTTGCTGGCCTGCTACTTCTGCCTTGAGTCCTCCAAGTTGCAGTGCTTGTGCAAAGAGCCTCTCTGGTAAGACAAGTACTTCCTCATTGTCATGGAGTCCAGTGTCATAGCCTGGGTGTCATGAGAGGTGGTCTGCACGATTTGTCTTTCCTGGTTTGTGTATCAAGGTGAAATCATACTCCGAAAGGTCCACAAGGTATCTGGCCACTCGTCGGTTTATCCTTTGTGGGGATCGATAGTAAGTGAGGTTGGCATGATCTGTGTACACTGTGATTTTGTAGGGAGATGACAATAAGATGTGTTGCCAGTTTCTGAGTCCTCTAATGACTGCTAGAAGTTCCCTATCATGAACATCATACCCCCTTTCTGCCTCGTTAAGGGTATGTGAGTGGTATCCCACCGGGCAAAGGCGTCCATGTTCGTTTTCCTGATATAAGATCGCCCCAGTTGCATATTGAGACGCATCTACTTCCAAGAAGAAGGGTTTGTCATAGTTTGGGCGATGCAGTACTGGATCATTGGCCACTATTTTGAGGAGGCGGTCCAATGCTTGAGTGCATTCCTCTGTCCACTGGAAACTTTGTCCTTTCTTCAACAATGAGGTGAGGGGCTTTGCCAATTTGGCGAAGTCTTGAATGAAGGGTCTTTGATATCCTAAAACGCCTAATGTGCTTTGGACTTGTCTCACTGTTTTGAGTTCCCTTGGCCAATCTGCTAGTCCATCATGTTTTGTGGGGTCAATTCGAATGGTCCCTCGCTCGACTCGTATGCCTAGGTAGTCTATGCTGGTCTGCTCGAATTTACACTTTGATGGCTTCAAGAAAAAAGATTCCTTCTCAAGGAGCGCAAGTACTTGGTGCACTATTTCTCAGTGCAGAGAAAGGTTGTTTGGTGTTGCTATCAAGATATCGTCCATGTACATGTAGAGCATTCCTGGGTACTTGTTCTTAAGGGGTTGAAAGATCCGCTCCATGGTTCTTTGGAATGTGGCTGGTGAATTCGTGAGTCCGAAAAACATAACAAGTGGTTGGTATAGCCCTATGGGTGTTTTGAACGCTGCTTTCCACTTGTCATCTGGTTTGATTCGAATATTGTTGTATCCCCATTGGATGTCCAATGCAGTGAACAACTCTTTCCCATCAAGTCCTTCAAGAATCTGTTCGATTCGAGGGATGGGATAGGTGTCTCGTATCGTGTACTTATTGACCATTCGATAATCTTGTATGGGTCGCAAACTTCCATCCTTCTTTTTGATGAAGAAGTAGGGCATCAACCAGGGGGAGTCCGATTTTTCAATATACCCAAGTTCTTCATTTTCCTTTATGAAATTTTCCGTCGCCTCTAGCTCTGCCTTAGTGAGAGGGTACACCTTACAATTGATCGACGCTGGTGCATCTGGGACCAGTTTGATTGGGTGATCTTCTGGTCGTGCTGGAGGGAAGCGTTTAGCTGCTTCTTCAGAGAACACTTGAGCGTGTTGTTGGTATTCCTGAGGGACATCTTGGGCTGTCAGGGTTTTCTTCTTCTTGTTGGCTACTATGGCCCATTCCTGGGCAATGTTCCTTGCTATGACGATGATCTCTTCTCCTTCGCTCAGACCTTCAGGTGTGGCCATCCTCCAGCTCCTCATTCTTCGCCTCTGTTCCTTCCATTTGAACCACTTTGTCTCTATTCGTATTATTCCATCCTTTAGTTGTCCTTCCGCCCAGTCGATGTCAGGGTTGAAGTGTCGTAGCCATGGGTAACCAAGAATGAGTTGATCATCACCTAGATTGGTGATGTAGAATTGTTGTAGGACCTCTTCGTTTCCTACATATGTTCTGAGGATACAATAGTCTGTCACACTTCCTGCCTTGTTGCCTGTTCCATCCACATTGAAGATTGGTCGTGGTACTTCTAATTTTCTTTGTCCTAGCCTCCACTTGATTGCTAGTCAATAGTCCACAAAGTTTTCTGTAGCCCCACTGTCGATGAGGGCTACTTCATCAGTCTGTATACGCATGCTTGAGAACGTCACTGGTAATTTGAGACTACGAATTCTTCTAATATACATTGGGACATTCTGCGTATCGTCCTGAGGGTCGACCACCATCCTCAGGCCCTTCAAAAATCCTCGTTGTCGAGCTTCATCATATCTTCCACAATCGTGTCTCGGTCTTCTTCATTCAGGCTTCAGAAATATTGGAGCATGGCTTGAGACGTCATAGGTACAGTTTCTTTATCTTCTTTGTCTTCTTCCTTTGTTGCTTTAACTGCTGCTGATGATCCTCTCTGTCCTTGGTTTGGCTTAGGCTTCTTGGGACAGTTCCTCGCTACGTGTCCTTGTCTTTCACAGAAGAAGCATCGTCCTTCAGCAGCCAGTTTCTTCTTCTTCTCTTCTGTCATTTGTCCTACTCATGCCAGATCTACATCCATGGCATTAGGGTCACGCTGCTGCCATCCTCGCGACGATCCTCCTCGTGGTGGCGGCCCTTTCTTAGTCCACGATTTATGTCCTTGAAGGTTCTGCCTCCAATTCTTCTTTGGCCCATGAAGGTTGAAACCTTCAGCTTCGTCTTCGATCCATTGTGCTTGCTCTTCTTGAGCCGCTTTCTGCCAATCTCCCAAGGTCTTCGTTCCTCCTTGAGGCATATGAGCTCTGATGGCTTTATGAAGAGCTGGGGGTAGCCCCTTTCTGAATTGGAATATACTTGCAGGGTGATCTGCTGGCCATCCACTTCGGTTTAGGAGGGTGTGGAACTTCGCAATGTATCCATCCAAGTCCTTCCCTTGCATGGTAAGGCTCACAAGCTCATTGAACGCTTGTTGTTGTCGTGATGTATCTGTAAAGGAGGATTCAAAGCTCGCTTTGAAGTCTACCCATAACTGGTCATCATTTGGATTCGATCCTCCATTCAGTGCATCATCTAGTTCGTCCATTTTCTTCTTGACCCAATCGTCTACAAGAGGTCCTCTCATGTAGGTGAGGAACCAAACAATTCGTTGGGCTGGTACAGCCAGGTTTGGGTGTGAGGGATTAAGTCGCCAATAGTGTTGGAACTCTCCCATGAATTCTTCACTCCTAGATCGTTCTCCTGCGAAGACAGACAGGGGATTCCCCGATGTTCCTCCTGGTGGAGGTGGTGGTTGTGCTGGGAGGGCGACTGCTCCTGTCCCCGGGGATCCTCCCCCAGGAGGCCCTCCCCCTCCTCGAACTTGAGAGCCACTGGCTGTCGCTGATCGTATGAATATTGGTGACAGTGTTGCCCTTTGTTGTGCTCGTGCACTTGCTGCTTCTGCTGCCACATCCAGCGTCTCCCAGGGGTGAGGTTCTTCAGCTGCTGCTGGTGCTGAGGGAAGGGGTTCTGACATAACTCCTTCGTGTGTAAGGGATATGAAGTCGGTTCCTACTCAGAGTAGGGCAGTGTCAATGTCAATGTCTGGTTCTGTAACCGCTTCGGCGGTTGGGGTGACTACAAGTGTTGGAATGGGTACTACGGATTCTTGCTGAACAGTGGCAGGCTCATCCTCGTCGCTATCGTGAGGTGTGTGCCTGAATTCGTGAGGAGAGACGGGCGTGTGTGGTGAATAATTGGGGTGGCTTTCGTCTGTTTCTCGATACCACCCTAGTCCGTACTCCGTGTATGTTTCCTTTGCTATTACACAACTTGGCTTTGTGATGTAGGCTTTGTTGTTCCAGAAGACAATGTGCCACTCGTGGTTGATAAATTCAACTGCAAGGTCTTGGGGTTGCCCTGTTTGTGTGTCGACTGCTCGAATGTGGTAACAATCCCTATCTGATTCGTTTACAAATTCTCTCCAAACGGCTTCTCCTCTGATATGTGGAGGTAAATCGTCCCTGTAACGCTGAAGGACTATTGTCCACTCAGTATCCCAACTGTATGCTAGTGGGATCGACACTTTGAAACCTTGCTATAAAGCAGAGGATCTCTGTTTGAAGATTGATGAGTCACTGGTAACCTTCAAGGGTGGGATTCCTTTGTACTGTTTGGATTTCTTGCCAAAATCGGAGGAGTAGTAATCGAAAGTTTTCAATTCTCCTTATATGAGCAAGTGCGTCTTCAAACTCTTCTATGAGCACCCAAATTTCTGCTGTTAGTGCCCACGCTGCTCAACTGGCTTCCCTTGATAGGTTTCCTCTTTGATAGGCGGTGTGTATCTCTTGTGCACACCGAAAACTTTTGTGGAATTGCTCGTAGAGTCCTCTTAACTCTTCTGGTGTTCCTTCTGGCCAGAACTCGATGTCATCCTGGTAGATGATGGGAGGAATGATGACTGTGACTATACTTTGTCTGCAACCTATTGTGACTGACTTCCTCCTGGTAGAAGCTTCAGTTTATGTTACGGTTCTGAGGGACCGTATGTGTGAAGAGCACCGTTCAATTGTCTTGTATTCTCAATCGGAGAACACCCAGACCAAACCGAAGTAGAAATAGGGTTACTCCTAGAGTGAACCAATAGACAGCGAATTGGATCACAAAGACGACTAAGAGGGCAGGCAGGAATGCCAGCTCTGGGACGTGCCTAGTTAAGGCGGAGTGGGGATGTACAAGCAGAAGAAGGAGAAGGAATATGACGGTTTTCGACTGCCTCCAAACGCACTGCAGTAACGCTAGTGAGGGAAGCACTCAGGGAACTGAAGGAAGGTATGAAGGCTCGTCACACAACCGACAGATTGACTTCCTTGATCAGCTGCAAGAGGTGGTTCCCTAACAAGTGATTCTGTGGTGTAGAGTCGATTGCGAAAGCAAATTAACTGCGAGTTAATTTACCTCCTCTTCCGACTATAGATGCAGAGGACGACTGGGGATCAGATTCTGAACTACTGAAGCTTAGGGCTTCAGTGTCGTACTAGAGAGCTTAAATACATGTGTGAGAATCATGTGCTACTGCGCTTTTGACATGTGTTTCTAATAAACACATGTCGCTTCATCTTAAGCATGTGTTTCTTAGAAACACATGCTTCTACAATCACATGGTATTGTACAAGGGCGTCATCAACCTGCCTGGATGGTCCTACTTGTCCCACCGGCTAGGTTAGTCCACCCAAACATAAGTAAATACATACAAGTCTCAGTCCATGTCAGAACGTGACAGAACGTGAGGCTAGCTGACACTCGAGGCTGAGGTGCTCGCGGCGGAGCGTGCGCGACCACCACATCCACATCGACATCCATGCCTACGCCCACGTCCACCACACCCACGCCCACACCCACCACGTCTACCACGTCCATGTCCACCATGTCCATGACATCCACATCCACGACATCCACCACCACCACGTCTGCGACGTCCACCACCACCACCACCACTACCTCCACCGCATCCACCACCATGGAGCCTCGTGCAGTGCTGTCGAGCTGGTACCAGTACGTTCTTCCCATCTCTCCCCCTTTTCTCCTTATCTTTTTTTTTAATCCCAACCTGTACTGATGGACATTACATTGTCGATCTGACCTGACGTTTTGTATGATTGGCACCACCTCCACTTCCACCACCGCATCCACGACGTCCACCTCCACCACCTCCCCATGTGGCCACACCATCACGCGACAAGGACAACACCACCATGCGACAAGGACAACACCACCACGCAACGAGGGCGACACCACGCAACAAGGATGACACCATGTGACAAGGACGACACCACGCGACAAGGACGACACCACACGACGAGAAGGACACCACCTGACGAGGAGGACACCACATGACGAGGGCAACACACGTGACAAGGATGACACCACCCAACAAGGACCGCTTTCATCGTGCGAGCAGTTGCCATCTCCATGCCAGCCCATCACCATCATTGTGCTCCAAGTTTTGTAGGATTGGGTGTCTGCCTTGCTGAAGGGGAGGCAAGTGCAGATGGAAGGGGAAGAATTTTGAACAATCTCATAGACACTCATAGTGTATTATAGAGATGTTGTTCATTATCAATACACTTTTTGTCTTCTGACTTTCATGTGCTTGCCAACAAGTGAGAAAGTAAGTAAAACAAAAGTTACAAAATACTGTAAAATGCCCAAATTTCTGCAAACTTTGTCCAAATTACCATTAATTTGTCAAATTTACACGTTTTTCAATTTGGGGACCTTCCGAATTTGCCAAATTTTGCTTAATATAACAAATCCCCCAAGTCTCCCAAATTAAACATAATTTGGACAAATTAAAGGTAATTAAAACAAATTAAACTTGGAGGTTTTTCCTGATGTGGGTATGGGTTACAACTTTGGTACCCCATGGGTTACCCCACTATTGCCTACTGATTGTCCTAACATGTGGTTTGACTAGCATACACATTCCATCACTACTTTGCATCTTTTTTTACTCTTACTTTAGTTACTCATGTCTATACTTATCATAGCATGCCTCATGTACTGCCTACATTTACTGCCACTTATCAACATTCAACTATCTCATATATACAGTAGCACTCTACCTACCTAACTAGATCCTTAGTCCCTTTACCAAGTGACTAAGGTAAGTTTCCACTCATTACACATCACATCTCATGTACTTACATTGTATAGTACATTCCTTCAGGTAGATACCAATACTAGTCCTTTCTCCCAAAGTGACTAAGCATTCCCTTTAATAACTACCACATGCCACTTAGCCAAATCATGAACCAAATTTCAACCAAGGTCTCAGTCTCTACAGTCTAACACATCCTCTACAAACAAGGTTACCATCACCACATGGCTTATCATGTTCCATACCTCACTGCCAATCATAAACAACTTTGCTTATTCTGGGGGAAATTATATAGATTTTGGAAAACACCTTATTGGAAGCAGGTCATATTTTTGGATGAGTCCTACATTTGTGTTGGAAACAAATGTGGCCAAATTTTCATCACCAGGTACAAGGATGAAAGACTGCTTGACAAGTGTCTAGTACCCACCTTCAAGCAGTCAAAACTCTGCATCATAGTTTGGGGATACATTACAAAGGATTGGAAAGGGCCATTAGTTGTGTTAATATACCCAGGAGGGAAGGGTGGGGGAATGACATCCACACATTATTAGGAACAGGTTCTTGAGCTACTTTTAAACCCAGCAAGAAGCGGAAGCAGCCCATTGCTCCTACCTCTGCCTGCGAGGCCGTGCTCGCGCGTCACCCCGTGGACACGTTCGACTCAGAGTTTGCTTCTTCCACTCCCGCATTCGCAACGACGGTCGCGGAGGGCCGCCGATCTGAGAGGCTAAACACCTCGAAGAAAAGGTGCACCCGCAAGGGGATTATGAAGTCAGTAGCTAAATAGTGTATAATGTCGTTGGTACACTGTTTTGACACGGCGAAGGGGCCATCCCCCTACCCGCTATATAAATTTCTTCAAAAAAAAAAAA
>QFDX01001238.1:0-10146 GCA_003315875.1 Lactifluus piperatus
CCGGTTATACGGGTTAGAGTCGTAGAAATGCACGATCGGTACGGGTATAGAAGTGTACGAGCGAATATATTCCATCGTTGCAACTTCAGATTCGGTTTTACGTCTCGGCATGAACCGGCGAGCAACCCGTGCAATGACAACGCGACCATCGCACAATGTGACGGTGTAGGCCTAAAAGCACTATAAGCGTCAATTTTGATCAGCAGAGATAAAATAAAAATAAAACGTGCTTTATGGAAGGTACCTGCGGTGCCGCAGCGCCCATTTGTGAGTCAGTTTTACGGATGGGCTTTGACAAAGGGCGGTGGTTTACGCACCAGAGCTCAGAAACGTAATACGCCCCACTTGACAATCCAACTTTTCCTTGATCACGTCTCTCAGCAGATTCCGGTCAACGAGGAAAGGCTGAGCCCCGTGAATTGCGGAATCAGCCTTGGCTTCCCGCTGGCGATCAGCGCGTTCCAGATCCCAATCCCATTCGCACACTGAAGGCTTCGTGCGATGTTTGGAGATCATACTGGGGGTGATCCCGGACGAGGGCTGCGGAAAGGAAGGTTTGGGAGTTTCTAGTGCGATAGGTTCCACAACTGCGTGACTATCGTGTAACATTGTGGTAATAAGAGACGGGACTAGTTACGTAGCGCCGGGGGATTCACGCTAGGTCAAGAAACAATGAGATAAATGCGAGGAAAGGGAGAACGATGGGCTTGATGATGGTGGAGAGGAAGTGAGTACAAAACCAGGCCGGGAATGGTGTAGGTGTATAACAACTTAGACCAAGTGGCGGCGAACCTTGCCAAGCCCTGTCTGTGGCTATATGCGGCTATCGGTACTGTACGGGTATGGTCGAACGTGCTTAATATCAAAATCACGAGGGTATGCCGGGACGGTGTTAGAACCGTCGTATCTACTTTGCAGTAACTGTCGGATACCGGATGTGCTGCTGTAAGAGTAGACATGAAAACTACGCTCTCCTGGCCATGGAAGCGCCCCGGAAAAACATAAAGATAGAATTCATATCGTCCACCAAGCGTGGTACAGTTAAGGGCCGGCGCTTCCGCTTATCTGTTTGTGTGTATTTGTCCATCCTTGCTCCGTGCTCCGTCAACGCAACGCGTCATTTGGCGTCAACGCCGTGCCGAATCCAATCCATCTCCTCTGCTCTGCTTGCTCTCCGTTCAGCAACCACTTGGTCTCTATTCGGTTCCATATTAATATACAAATATATTGCTTTGTCGCTAGAACTGCAAAAAAAAAAATACCTGACCATCGTCTTGTTGGCGGTGATTAAGCGTTTTCTTGGCTTTTGCGCGGCGATTCCAAATTCCAAGCATGACCTGTTGACCCCCCACGAGAGTTTGGCAAGTCACTAGAACAGGTGGCAGTGCTTCCTTCTTCGGCTATCATCAAGTGCCAACGCCCTGCCTTGGCGTCTCGCAGTCTGCGCCACGATGCCGAACATGCAAAATGACAAATGCTCCGCCATTTGCTCCGAGAAGGGGATAGAAACCGCAACGAGGGGCAAGGCCAAGAGGAGTTTGTATGGTATGCCACGCAACACAACTTCGATTCCATAGTGGATAACGACAACCGTCATGAACTTCATATTGGCATTCGAGTAGAAAAGAGCAAAAAAAAAAAATTAAAATGTAGACGTTAGGGAATACAAGATGATATAGCAGGGCCCACGAGGCCCATCGAAGAAAGTGCTACAAGTACCCACATGAAACCAAGATAATTACAGTACAGAGGAGCGAATCCATCAACGCCAAGGATACTGACCGCTCATAAATATGCATAAGTAGGACTGTGGGGAGCCCTACGCATGCAGAGCAAGCGATGGGTCACAATCAATATCTAGTCATGGCCACTGGCATATAACAGAATATTCGCACCGTTCGAACGGGGGGTCGACACACACAACGTCGTCGATACGACTCTTCAGCCACGCCACAACATCTTGCCCTAGGACCGCGCACTCGTACATTTCCAGTCGACGCATCTTCACTGGTGTTGCAGTTCCACCAAGTGCAGTTGTTGGGGCTGCGTGCGGTGTGCCGTCGGGATTACGCGTATCGACCATCTGTACAAGCTTCGTGATGCCATCCGAGTGTGCGGGGCACCCACGCAGTGCGAGGTGTTCGAGGAATGGACACATGACGCCAAGTACGTCCTCTTCCGCCGCGCCGAGTACGGCAAAAAGCGGGTCGAGGGGAGTGCAGCCAACTTGTAGCGTACGCAAATGATTGAGATCGTTCAAGAACCCCCAGGAAGCGATCAGCCCACCGTAGAACGGTGGCCCGTTCGAGCCATATGCGATCGACAGCGTGTGGATAGCCGGATGGCTCGATCGTGTGACAAGGTTTGATATACTGTCGTCGATCGGATCCCGGGCGTCGATGTTGAGTGTGAGGCTGCAGAGGTTGGGCGTGACAAGGGAATCGACGAGAGAAGCCATGAGGTAATGTCCGCCGATGCTGAGCTTCTTCAGTTCTGGGAGTGTGGTCTGTGATAGCGGGAGTACATGGTTGAGCACCGTCGTGACATGCAGCGACAAGTCCTCGAGCGTTTTGTTATTTGAGACTATAAGTAATATGCGGTCGATATGAATGCTGGTAGTGGGCACGGTTCTCAGGTTCAAGGACCGTAAGTTCGTTCTTAGCATCGGTGATGACCATTTAAATGGTGCATATTGGAGGGCAACAGTCTGGAGTTTTGGCAAGACAACCTCCGCATTTGGGCCAGCACTCGGAAGCCATGGCCATTCGCTATGATACATCGGTTCCGCGCAGGAGACCTCAAATTCCTTCAGCAACGGAGCAGGGCCTTCAACGCCACATATTTATCAGTACCTGTTTGTGTCAAGCATTTAGAAAGCACAACGCACCGGAAACTGACTTGAGGGCCTGCCATGAGGGGAACTGTCTATCGAAACGGAAGACAAATCGCTCCCATCTATGCATTTGTTTAACCAAGTAGTAGATGGCAATGTGACCCCAATGAGAGCTTGCACGTGACTGGTTGGTCGTGGTCATAGTTGATGGGAGTGGCGATGGCGGGCTTAGACTTCCCGACCATTCATAATGTGGTGGAGAATGAGGGAGAATAATGGGAGGGGTCGATGGAACGATTTGAATGGAAGTAGTGGGTTGCGAAGCCTGGATCTGTACATAATGGGTGGTTGTAGTTGCGTTATTCGACAAGAAAGATGGCCATTGCGATGACCGTGTGCGCGACCGCGGGGTAGGGGTACTCGGAGTGGTGTCTGGTACATGCAAGAAAATCTCGACATCGAGTGGAATGCAGTTGCCCGAGCGTTCCAACCACAATCGGATGGTATCTGCAGATGCATTGGGAGTTGTGACGAGGCGTATCTATATAGAACATTGCAGTTAGTAACGGAGAATCCACGGGGGTAGGAAATCGGAAAAAGCCACGCCGAAAACATGAGGTAGAGAAGAGATGTAAGTTTTCCCGAGAGGGCCCGGGAAATGGCTAGGAACACGAGACAAACACGCTCTATGCACTTTCGCCGGCTTGTAATTACTGGATCGGGACAGATTGGTGCGAAAGAGGCGTCCAGGGACACCCAAGACAGAACACCAAGGCAATGTTCTAGGCTCACAATCGGTGGTCAATAAGCTAAAATGTGGCAGGTCGGTGCACGAAGAGTGGGGCACCGGCACCCAACCACTGGGTTGGTAAATTAATTTCAATCAAACGAAGATGACTTCGAGATTTGGGAGGAGCACTCCCAGACAGATATGCGATAACGCGATAGAATGGGCAAACTCAGTGGGGAAATGAGCGGAGATGTTGTAGAGATACCCAAGGTTGGATGGCAAGGCTCCCACGAAAAAAAAAAAGGATAACACATACTGTGAAGGGTAACACACACCTTTGACCATAGCTTGGGCATCGACAATGCCAAACGCCTCCATTGCGAAGAGACTGATGAGAGGACCCATGCACAGCAAGAAAACTCGTCAAAATGCATCATGAAGATGTGACGAAGAAGTTCAATGGGGAGTCTTCGGATGGGTGACATGTACGCGAGGGCATGGGCAATCTTCTCTTCCAAAACTGCGCGTTCACGCTGGAGTTGATTGATAGCGCTGCGCGACTCTGCCATGATCTGGTTAAGTTGAGCTTCGGCGGCTTCGATCTTGCGGTCGAGGTGGTTGAGAGAAGCGTTGTCTTCATTAAGGAGACGGCGGGCGTCAGCAAGGGAGGAGGCTGTGGGCGGATCGCATGAAAAGGGATGGAAGGACATGATGGGAGGATGAGAGATAGACAAGGGGAAATTGAGAAAGAAGGCCAGGGCTAGCCTTGAGGAAGGAGCAGGCTTGGCTTGTCAGGGGCAAGGATGCCTTGTTCGTTCTCTGTTCGTCCCTTTCTTTTCCCGCGGCTCTATACTAGTCTCACTCTACTCTCTCGCCCTCCCTTGCCCGTCGTCAGGTAACTGCCTGCTCCTACAAATCATCCCCGCCATCACCTTTTTAAAAAATTTTTTTTTTTTTTCACTCTTTGATTTCGAGGCACCGGCACCCTCGTAAGCGCCAACTTGCATGTAGATATATATATATATTTACAATGGGCCGAGCAGAGCAAGTTGGGCGAAGAAATGGGTGTTCGTGAATACACGGACTATACAGTATTACACAGCACGCCAACTGTCGCACTCGCCCCAGCACCGGAGAGCTCTAACAGCGCGGCATGCTCCGAGATATACATCTTTCTCGGACTCTATTTCTTGCCAGATTCAATAGCGTCCCCATTCTTGCAAGCAATGATTTTTATTTTCGGGGCCGTAACCGTGTCATTCGATTCCATCTTGAACGACGCATTCTTCACGAGGAACGTCCACACGTCGTCGCACAACCGGTACGTATGCAGATGACCCTACTAATCATTGCAAACAGCTGAGTACGACAAGAGCGAATGACATACCTTCAAAGTGGTTTTATTCTTGACTTGCTTGACCATGATATCCGCGAGAGACTTATCAAACTGGAGAGAGAACGTTATATTTACGACGCTCAAAGTGCGGGTTGCTTGTGAGCACCTGCTGCAAAACCTTCATTGCCAGCTGAGGGGTGATCGCACCACTGGTGATGAGTTCGTCGAGAGAGTCGGTTAGGGCCATTCCAATGCTAAACCGCCACGGCATCTTCTGCAACGACATGGGAGAATATGAGCAAGAATTACGTACGATGAACCCCGGTAGAACTCATAGTATGCGGATGCCATGACTCAACCTTGTGCACAGGTTACAGGGAATGTGGGGATATCTGTCGGTAAGTCTAATCCCGCCTGTAACTGACGATGATGGTAACGGGTCAGCCCGTGGCCCCGTGGCGGTGCTCGGGAACGAGAGAATTGTACGTGACATGGCGTGACTCGACTCGTTTAGGTGCTCATTAGTCAGCCCTGCCCAACGCCAGAAATATATCTACCCATCTACCCCTTTGTCTGTCCTCTGTCTTTTACTTTGCTTTTAGCATGTCAACTCAAGACAATACAAATAATGCAAACCAGTCATCAGACCGTAACAGGCGCTATAGGTCTTTTCATAATTCCGACCCGGGTCGACAATCAACAGATCGTTGGCGCCGGCAGAAACCGAAGCCGCCAATCGCAGCAGAGGCCCCTGCCTCAGATGGTGCACCTCTCCGCCCCCAATCTAACCCGCCAGCATCTATAGAATCTCCACCCGTATCTGTCTCTGCGCACCCACACAGCCCTAATAATCCTCTCCCTACTGTTAGAGGTAACGCTACCGATCCGCCCGCCGCCAAGGACGTGAAGCTACCGCTACCGGGACGAACCGGACAGAAACGTCGCACGGGCCGATTCAATCCGAACCTCAGTGAGCCCAAGGCGGATGCACCAGCATCATCTGGTGCTACGAACCCCTCCCGAAAGCGTGGTAAACTGCCATCCGGGGATGATCTCACCTCCATACTCACAATTTCGCTCTCCACTTCACCATACCCGGAATGCATGATCTGTTTTAATCCCGTCCGACCAGAACAACCAACGTGGTCTTGTTCCCCCAGGGAGGAGAAGGACGCGCAGTCCTGTTGGAACACGTTCCATCTCAGGTGCATTCAGCCATGGGCAGAGAAAAATGTGAAGGACATTGAGGAGGCTTGGAGAGCACGTGGAGAGGAAAAGAAAGGCGACTGGAGGTGCCCGGGATGTCAGTCTAAACGTGAGGTCGTTCCACGTAAATACTGGTATGTCATGTCCCACAGTTCGTGCGCATACATGTGCCCATCCGGTATTTAGGTGCTTCTGCGGCTCGGCCCAAGATCCAAAACCGCCCCGATTAGCGACTCCTCATTCTTGCGGAAATTCATGCTCGCGCCATCGAATCTGTGGCCACCCCTGTCCCCTCCCTTGTCATCCTGGACCTTGTCCTCCGTGTCTGATTACCATTCAGAACCCGTGTCATTGTGGGAAGGACGTTGTCGCACTTGTGTGTTCTCGTGCCAATCCAACAACCGGCGGAAGGATTAGTCTCCCTGCCAGTCGATCCTGTGGCCATGAATGTGGGAAGCCTTTATCTTGTCGAAACCACCTCTGCCAAGACGTCTGTCACGACGGCAAATGCTCTCCGTGCTCAGTAATCGATCTCGCGAGATGCTGGTGCGGCAAAGAGACGAAGGAGCTTGCCTGTGGTGAAGGCGATGACAAGGAGTGTACTATCCTCACAGCGGATGGTGAAAAATCGTGGATTGGAAGGTTTGGGTGTGAAAATACTTGTGAGAGGTCTGTTCCTCCATTTCTTTTTGATCTGCTTGCCCCATAACTTGTCTTCCAGGCCGTTCGACTGTGGTACCCACAAATGCTCAAAAGCATGCCACCCACCATCGCCCGTCGCCCCTGCGTGCCCTTACTCTCCTCCGACCGTTACTCATTGTCCATGTGGTAGACACCTGCTGTCTGACCCGTCCTCCTTTTCCTATTTTGGAAGCAATTCGAAGCTGATTCGTACATCTTGTACGGATCCGGTACCAACATGTACGTCTCTATGCGAGAAAGCACTCGAAGGGTGTACACATTCCTGCAGCGCGACGTGCCATACTGGCCCATGCCCTCCGTGTGCGGTCCCACTTATCCGGCCGTGTCGTTGCGGCGCAACAACTCGCTCCGTGATCTGCAGCGCCACGCATGTTGAGACAGAGTCAGCGGCCTTCTTGTGCAATAAACCTTGTGGTGCGCTGCGCTCATGTGGACATCATCAATGCACTCGTTTATGTTGTCCGCTCGCTAATCTTGCGAATCCCACTAGCAAGAGCAAGAAGAAAGCCGTTGGTATTAGCGCTGGCGTGGAATTTGTAGACGTAGAAGGTTGGCATCTGTGCGATGTCGTATGCGGAAAACCATTGAGCTGCGGTAATCACCGCTGCGAGGAGAGCGACCATCGAGGGGCATGCCCACCGTGCTTCCGAAGCTCATTTGAGGAGGTATAGTCTATAGCCTCACCTCATTAAACATTGCGCTCACATCTTCTGTAGATTATCTGCCATTGTGGACGCACCATACTGGAGCCTCCTGTCTCATGCGGGACGCAGATAGCATGCTCTTACCCATGTGATCGGCCTGCTCCCCCATGTGGACACCCCAGAGCGCCTCATCTATGTCACGAGGACCCGACGCCCTGTCCACCATGCGTCCATCTCACGGAAAAACTTTGTATATGTGGGAAAACGATGGTCCACCATATCCGTTGTTCGCAAGAGAAGGTATCATGTGGCAAGCCATGTGGGCGCCCTCTCGGGTGTGGATTCCACACATGCCAACAGCTGTGTCACGCGGGTGCGTGTGCGCCATGTACAACAACCTGTGGGAAATCGCGCAAGCTCTGGTGAGTGTACTAGCTTCGTCATTTTGTGCGACGTAACTCTGAAGTAATCCCTGGCACTTTTAGCCTCCCTGCCCAACATCCCTGTATCCACCCTTGTCATGCCCCCTCCATTTGCCCAGAAGACGAGCCGTGCAACGCCACGATTACAATCTCTTGTGCGTGTGGACGCATTCAACAATCTGTGCAGTGTGGTCGGAGTACCTCAAATCCAGCTGGGCGCGAGGCTAACCTTTCCCCACGCTGCACGAACGAATGTGAGATCGCAAAGCGAAACGCTCGTCTCGCAGAGGCTCTCGGCATCGATCCCGATTTACACAAAACGAACCGCAATGTCGTATATTCGGACGAGCTGATTGCCTTTGCTAGGCCAAACGGGAAATTTGTAGAGTTGGTAGAAAAGACGTTGGCTGAGTATGTTTCCCCGCGTTTTTGCCTGTGAGCTGTGAATTATCTTAGTATTAATGCGTCTGGACACAGATTCATCATGTCTGACAAAAGAGTACAAGTTCTACCTCCCATGCCCGAGTCAAAGCGCAAGTTCGTCCATGATGTGAGTTCCTCTACTTTGACGGCCTGCGTTTTGACCGTTTTTTTGCCATAACTTCTTAATTCTGAACTTCTTTCAGCTTGCCGCTGTTTACCGCATGGACACGCAGATGGTTGATCGCGAGCCTAATCGTAGCGTGCAGCTGATCCGCCGCATCGACACACGAGTACCGGCGAACCTGCTCTCACAAACACGTTCAACAAGCGGCACGCTCGGAAAACTCACAGATTTACGGGCCCCAGCCCGTGCACCTCCCGCCCCCATCGCTACCGGCGCCGCAGCGGGCTCTGGCCCGCCAAGGGTCAACAGGGGTTGGAATTCAGTCCTCACACCTTCATCGGCACCTACAGGAACATCTCTACCTGCTGCGGCCCTGGGTGTCAATAACAACAACTCGGCATGGAAGACGGACCCCGTCGGATCGGGCCACGTATCTCGCGCCGCTACGCCTACGCCCGCTCAATCTAGTGGTCAACCAGTGACGGCGATAGTTGGATCTGCGGCGCTCGGTGGCGAGGGAGTACCTGATAACTGGGAGGATGACGCCTAGGTTCATGATCACATTGGAGATTGAGATTTTGATGTACGGTAACATACTAAAACACCAAGGTTCACCGCAGTATACAGTTGCGGTACATCATTAGAATCATACCACTTGGAGATGCGTTAAGATCCAAGATCATAGATATGCCAGTGGATGAACTTCAATCAAACCGCAGTGTCCATCACTGATAGCCTAGCAAGGCTCTGACCAGGTACCTACAGTAGTGGTGTGATCCGTGATCCGGTGATGGCGACTATTACATAATAGTTAACAAGTATCCTTAAGCTCGGTTCAGTTTCAGCTTGCCAAAGACTAAGAGCCTAAACCTGAATTAGATTAGACTCGTAGAGTATCTCAGGAGCACGAGCTGAGCCCTTTTGTTTGATATCCTTCCAAAGACCCAGTGACACTCCCAGAAAACCAAAAAATTAAATTAATGACAGGGGATCACATTTTCTCAAGTGAAAAAGAAATGACTATGATACACTAATAATTGTGCTTGTTTGTCTTCTTTGCCATCCCGAGTCGTCACAGATCGGGGACAGCACCGATCAATATCATACATCCTACTGTAAATAAAAGCCAAGCCACACCGATGCCGGCGGGGCGGGATGGCTTATCACTTTCGATCACTGACAAGCTTTTTTGGTTCGTCCATGATCATAACTGTATCCCCATCTATCCCAATTTGTAGCAGAGTTCACGGCATGTCGCCTTGGGGAAAAACAAACAGGCCCGCCACCCCTCGATAGACTACCTTACGATCACACGATTAGCCAGGTTCCGGGAAGCGCGTGGCGCGAGGTGGGATGTCGTAATGGATCAGCGTCCGTATGGGACGACCGAGCGATTCGGGTGCATGATGAGATACCGATGCTGGCGGTGTCGCCGACTGGCCCGATCCGCTCATCACGCCTACACGAGCAGGACGTTCCGTGGTCTTCGCGTCGATGTCATGAGTTGGTATCTGCGGAGCCAAGCAAGAAGATTTGGGCGACGGGGAAGGAGGTGCAGATCCAATATACGTACTACAAGGAAGGGCGGGAGAGTCTGGGGGCGAGCATGGGCTGATAATGCAGTGCGCACTGCCAGGTGAGGGAGCCAGGTAGAGTGGAGGTGATGATGTTTCATGGGAAGTCGGATCAGGGGCGGTGGTCAGAGAAGTTTGCACGAAAGGCGGTT
>QFDX01001242.1:0-17087 GCA_003315875.1 Lactifluus piperatus
AAGGTGATAATGAGATGCTAGAAAAAACACTGAGATATTGCGGATCGAGGGGCGGATGTCGACACTGCCGTGGGGGGAGGAGGGCCCGAATCTAGGTTGATTGTGGGCAAGATAGTGGGGGCATCAATGGGTAGTTGTGTCGAGTCGAGTCGAGTAACAGCAGAGTCGACTTTCTCAAGATTAACAAGTGAAGAGCAGTCGAAAGACGGAATAACATGGGTAGCAGGAGATACACCATGCGGTGATGACTCTTCTGCAAGATGTATGCGGCTAGGATCTGTGGTCGGTGCGGGAAAAGACGACCCGTCGGGCACTGTGGAATGAGTGATGGCGTTTAGAACGGGGTGAAGAGGCAGGGCAGTGGGCTGAGGGATGGTGGGAGGATGAGTGTTCTCAGCTGTTGCGGCAACATTGTTGATATGGGGGTGATGACTGGGGATGTTGCACAATGGATACGAGGATGATTTATAAAAAATGTCGTCACCATCGGGGGTGGAAGCATCGAAGGCTGTCGGGGCAGCGCTGGTGCCGTGATGTAAAGCGATATAATGATGTCGAATGGGTCTCAGAATGTCGAGAAAAGGGATGTTGGACCAGTTGCGATCAAATTTGTTCCACAACGCACAGAAGTCGTGCTGCAGTCCAGGAAGAGTAGTTCGAATGTCGAATTGGGAAATCATTCGTTGAACCTCCAAGAGTGGGGAAGACATGAAGCCGTACGCCTTATAGAAGCGATCGATTTGACGATTGGTGTGAATCCAGTTGGCCAGTAATACGCTGTCACCATGTGCAAGGTAATCTTGGAGCACATCTTCCGATATCCCTAATTGATCCTTGACGAGCGCCTCCCAACGGGAATCCCGTCCCTGAACCGTTGCAATGATGCCAGCAACCATCACTTGTGCAGAGACAGCACTGTAATCATCGCTATGAGGGCATTGGCTTCTGAGCAAGTGCCCCATTTGAATGGACCATAACATCCCATCCCTGCCTGACGACAAAACTTCGTCAATGAAGTCGACTGACGGAAATGAGAGATCTAGTGCATTGATGGCTTGGAAACAGACCGCGATCCGCCTTTGTTTGGCTTCATCTGAGAGTAAACGAGATGAGCTTGTGCGGCTCAACAATCCTTCGACAGCCGGAAGGAAGCGCTGGTCATCCACTGTGGCAAGTCTTTCTCTGGACTTGTAGACCACCTTTGAGCTACAGAAGCCAGGGATACCCTCGAAGAACTGTAAAAGTTCTTGGTCTTCGTCCAGAGCATCAAATGTCCATTCCAACACCTGACCGTCGATCTCCGCTGACCATTCCGAAGCGTCTTGCGCTGTCTTCAACATACCCCTCCAGAGCAGACACTGATAATCGTATTTAAGCTTGTAAAAGTGCATACGGACTTCACTTGAACAGGGTATAATATATGTCATGAACTCAAGAATATGGATAACTCCATATGGTACCCAAGTATAAATCAACCAGACAGTCAAAGAAAGGGGGGCATAGTAGGGACTGTCGTGACGGAAGATAGGCATCACCGTGATAAATCCATAAACGCCTATCGTCAGTCCTACCCACCAAACTACAACACTGAACACAGTGTGGTCAATGTTGAATAAGAAAATCAGCAGACCAGAAAGGAAAAGGAACAGCGATGTGTGCAGCAAGGTCGGCAACGCTTCAACCGCCCATGGCAGATGAAGCTTTTCAATTCCATCCGCAAAGAATGCACGGATCCGAGCTCGCTTATGAGGACTATATCGAGGTGGTTGTGTGATTGTGAGATATCGACGTGCCCACTGTTGTAACAATGTCGCCAGTAGAGCACATGTAAGACTCATCGCTAAGCTGAGAAACCACAGTGAGTTAACCCAGATCGCATATTTCGGTGGAGAGAATGGTGGTGGCTTAGTTGATGTGGCAAGAATCGATGAGCGAGATACATTAGGATCAGCAAGGAGTTCAAAGATCTTCCCAAGGTAGAATGCAGAGGTGTCCTGAGAATTTGGCCTCAAGTCCTGGATCGATACCGCGACCAATGCGGCGATGGTAGCAGAGAACAAACCAGTCTATATGTTCAGGTATGTTGAAGCGAAGCGATGTGGAAGCTAGTAATCACACTCACAAAAATAAGGATGCCATCTGCATCCTTTTGCCAGCGATCTGCGACTTTATTGTCTTCTTCCTCTGTCATCTTGTTGTACATGTTGAAAATGTGCCCTGATCCATCAGAAAAATCGGATTGTCCCTGGGGGGGTTGATTTTGCGCTGGCTGAGGGACACCGGGGTTGCCGCCTGTACACCGGACAAGGATAAAGTTGAAGGGGACCAATCGGAGTAGGGTATGACATACGTCTGTCTAGCCTCTCACCAGGTACGCGGATGGATTCGAGAGGAGGATCGGACATGGAAGATTTAACAAGTTGTGCGTGATCCTGACGGTGCGAACGGTGAGATCTTTGAGAAAGAGAACTCGCGGCAGCGGAGTCGGAGTCGGAGTCGTTTGATCGTTTGAACCTAAATTGGCGACGTGTGCATCGAGGATTTGAAAAGATGTTTAACTGCAACGACTCAGGGTGCTTAGAATCATGCAAATAGTATGAAAGGCTATGACATTGTGTATGTGGTTATTCTCCATGCCGCAACGCCTCAGGCCTCAGCAGATATCGCTTTCACCTTCCAAAATGTCTTGCCTTGTCTCGCTCCGGGTCTTCGCATCAAGCATCTCATGCATAGATAATGTCGGACACTCGGATTCAGTTTCTAACGATTCGCCTGCCCAAGGCACACAGCTACTGTTTTTTTGCCTTGCAAAAACAAAACAAGAACTATAGAATGTGCCTCCGAGCCTACAGCCGATCATCCAACTTTAGAAAATCCTTCATAGTATGCGGATTTAATAAGGAAGGAGTCCCGGCCCAGAGTGTCGTGATACAGACTCAATTTAGGTCTACTTTGAACTGCCCATCATCCTCGTCATCTGGATCAATATCCGTATCTACCCACGCGTCAGCGGCGCCTGCTCCTGGACCATCTCCACCATCCGCCTCTCCCCAGTTCCGCGTTCCCACCACAGTAGACGACAGACCGCCGCCAACGCCGACATCGACACTTTCAAAACCCGCAACTGCAGCAGACCTCGCTTGTGTGTTCCTGATCTTTCTGTGCGGCGGCACATTGGCCACAAGAGGGGCAGATGCAGTGGCGCTGAACACGTCCTCGTCCGACGAGCCTCGGTGATGACGATACTGGGGTTGATGTAATCGGCGCACTTCATGCAAGTGTGCGCTGCGTGCCCCTCGCCTAACAGAGCGCGATACGGGTCCGATCAACGACGTGCCATGATGTGAATTTGAGCGTTGCACGGGTAAGACAGGCGTAGGCGAGGCGTGCCCCTGACGAGCGTGGTGCGTCGCGAGCGCGGTCTGCGATAAGACTGGTGGTGCGGCGTCAGGTAAACCGTCTGTCGCTTCTTCTGGAACGTCGGAGTTGTGGTCGTGGCCGTAGCAGGGCCCGACAAAAGTGGCGGAGCCATGGCCCGCGAGGTAGGGACGACAGGTGCGGTAGCCAGAACCGGATGCCACACCGGAGAACGAGCCTTAAGCCGAGTTGGAGTCTTCGAGCCGTTCGACGTTGACGGTGGCCCACTGCTTGCGCTCCGCAGTCGGGAGGGAACCCAATCGGTACTGAGCCTTAGGCCCCGTCGACCCCACTCCCGCATAGAATCTGCGTGGTTGTTGACTCGCGGTATGTGAAACTCCCCGGGGAACCTCGCGTAATGCTGAGGAACACGAGCACCGCAAGCAGCAGGCAAAGTTGTGCTATGCCCAGACGTTTTTCCATCACGATCTGCGTGGCGATCAGCTGAAGGATACACAGATTTATTTAACGAAACAGTCCGACCTCGTCAGCGAGATAGTTGACTTGCGAGATGAGAGCACGTTGTTCAATGTCCATTTCTCGACGGTGCCTGTCAAAGTCGCTCATAGACCGTTGGTATAGCTGCGCCTGAGCGCGGCCTATGAGGCTATGCCCTCCAGGCGGCCCACATCTTCGCTCAGACGTCGAAGCATGTCTCCCATCGCGCTTGTCTGCTCCTCGACGTAGCGTGCGTAAAGCGTCGTATTTTCCTCGAGCGCGCTCAGGCGGTTCATGATTGTGCGGTAGATAGACTCGCCGGTATGTATGGCCGCCGGCGATAGAGAGAGTGGGAAACTGATCACAGGATGCGAAGTGGATGCTTGTATGGCAGAAGGAGATGAATTAGTAGTAGAAATTGACGGAGAAGATAGGCGTGATGCAGACACGGTGACTCCTGAGACATTCACCTGTCGGGATGATATTGATACAGATGGCGGTGCGGAAGAAGATCGTTGGTTGAAAACACGTGAGATCGTAACGTAGAACTATTGACGACTTGTGTGGGATCTGAAGGTTGTAAAGACGCAGACGAATGGATAGCAATAATTGAAGAATCATAATCAGAACTAGTTGGCAGGACCTGGCCACTCGTTGAGGGTTCCGTCCGAGCAATGTCCGTACTATGTCGGAAGGTCCTTTCAGCGCTTTCTGACGACCGCTGCGTGTCCGTGTTTTGCTCCCCGAAGTCCGGGGCCAGCTCGTCTGAAGGCGCCGCAATGGGTGAACTGTCTTGTAATATGGCTGGTCCTTCTGTAGAAAGCCGAGAGGTGGTGTCTACGATGGGCCGCTCAGATATATGAAACCGGGTATTTTAGGAAGAATAATTGTAGAGGTCACTATTTCCGAAGAAGGAGCATAAACAGGGCAGAGGTCTGTCATTGTAGAGTGAGTAATAAGTTGACCGCGAACTGCGAGTAACCGCGACCCCCGACCCCTGCGCAAAACGGCCAGCCTCAGGCTTGCTCTCGGCAATTACCATCGGACTTTACAACTCGGTGGCTGAGGTCATCTGCTTGGGGGAAAAGCCTCGAATAGGAATGTCGACAGTCATGGCATGGCCCGACTCGGCTCGGCTTGAACCGGTTTTGGTAATCCTCGATAATGCGAGCCGTTTCGAGCCGTTTGAGATGGTCTGTTTCCTTTTTTGGGTGCAAGTGGGTGCCATGCCACAAAGCTGCTGGTGTACAACTCGACAATCTGGCGTACCTGCCCATTGCCTCCCCTTCTTAGGCACCCCTTGCGCCCTGGCCTGTTCCTCATTGCTCTCTTCTACTCTGTGAAGAGTGGACAACTCCACCTCTCACAACCATTCATGTGTTCTGTCCCATCTTCCTCTTCTTAATCCTTTCCTCTCCTGTTAATCCTACCGTGATAAAATTGTCTCCACAAGTACTCGCATCTTCCCCACCATCTCATATAGCCCGCCCTTCCACGATCGAGCTGGGCCCTCATCCCATTCAGAGGTCCTCTTCTGTGAGACTCTTCAGCATGACCGTGCTGCCTTTATCTCCCCTCGATACCCCATACCCTGCAATGACTCTTGTCCCTGGCCGCATAGCGAGATTATGATAATCCTCTCCCTTCTCTCTCCCTTCACCTCAGAACCAGCTTCCACTACCACCGCCGCATCTGCCACCCCCATGGCTTCTGCCTCAACAGATGTCTCTCCTTCCTCCAACATTGCTCCGGAAGCACTCGCTGGCTCTCTGCCTTCCCCGTCGAGTGCATGGCCCTGTCACTAATATTAAGCCCCAGATGCCCGAGCCATCTTCACGCGCTCCTCAGAAGGCTTCATGGCATCCCCTTGCTTGGCTCCGCACACTACCTACTAACGACTCGCTCGATCAGCGACCATAACACGCTACCCCTCCCTCACGCTGTCGACCAGCTCTCTTCCCATCCTCAGCCTCGTTCCCCTGCAAGAGCGATCATCAACACTTTCTCCACACAATGAACACCAACATTCTCAAGCTTCCCACGAAAATCACTATCACCTTCCCCCCTCGTTTCCTTCTGTGTCATTCCCCCATACATGCTCCACCTGTGTGGTTCAATGAGCGCACCTACAAGGCATCCTTATGCCTTACCTGCCTCCCCTGCGTCAAAATACTGCGTGCCCTCTTCATCACTAAGCATTCCATTGAGCTCCCGACCCTCCCTGTCCAGACGTCCCTTATGCCCGAGTAACCCACTCCTGCCCAGCCCATGCCTGACGGATTTTCACAAGATGTTGTTCACCTTCTTAAGTAGCGGGAGTTTGGCATTAAAGGCTTGTTCCTGGATACCCTCCCATCTACTCTCCCAATTTCAAACCACCAGTGCTCAACATCGCCACGTCAGTGCAGTCTGAGGCTACGTTTGTGGTCACGCTTGGTGTGTCACACAGATGTAGCGACCACCTGTCCAACGGGCAGCCTGTGCCTAACAATAGTACTGGACGAGGACTCAAGGTGAATATCGATGCCTGGTTCGCTGCGCGAACCCAAGTCCCCCACAGCAAACAGCCTTACAATCTGGAGATGCTGGCTGCTTCACGCCGCCTTATACGATCTTTGTGCCTTCCACCTGCATAGAAGTTGCTGAGGCGCGCATAATCGAGGTCACCGAGTCAGCTGGAAACAGGAACCTCTTTCGAAAGTCTTGAAGGTTGAAGGCCTTGCAAACAGGAACAGTATGAAGACCTCCTCGTCCGAGGAGCTGTGGTGATGATCATACTGCTGTTGGTGTAATCGGCGCACTGCGTGCCCCTCGCCTAACAGAGCACGATACGGGACCGATCAACGACGTGCCATGATGTGAGTTTGAGCGTTGCACGGGAAAGGCAGGTGTAGGCGATGCGCGCGTGCTTCACGAGCGCAGTCTACGATAGGGCTGGTGGTACGGGGTGAGGTAAAGCGTCTGCCGCTTCTTCCGGAAAGTCGGCGTTGTGGTCATGGTCGTAGCAGGGCCCGACAAAGGTGCCGGAGCCATGGCACGCGAGGTAGGGACGACAGGTGCGGTAGTCGGAACCGGCTCCCACGCCGGAGAACGAACGAACCATAGGCCGAGTTGGGATCTTCGAGCCGTTCGACGTTGACGATGGCCCGCTGCTGGCGCTCCTGAAGCTGTGCTGAGGTTGCTAGGGCCATCTGTGAAGCGCGCCGAGACTTGTCTGCTCTTGGAACCTGGAATGCCCTATATAGTATGAGAGCTACTCTGCACTGCCTTGCTCGATGGGTGATCCACCCGGCAGGAGCCTGACATCCCTACCGTTGTCAATGGCACCACCACAAAGTACAATTTTTATGTTGATTGCATGTGTTTTTGTATTAAAGAGCTCACTAGTGGCAAACAGTCAATAATGTAATTCATGTTGAGAGTAGTCGAATGTTATCCTCGATTCAGCCTGGCTCGGAGAGTCGGGGCATGCGCATGGGGGCTCTGGTTGGGTTGTGGCGGTCCAGTGGGATGTCTGAGACTAGAGCTGCAGTCTCATGGTGACGAATTGTGTTGCCTGTCTAATAGATCGCTGAACCTAGAGTGTTTTTGCCCCGCGACCCGCGAGTTGGAGCTTAAAGACAGAGGTCAGAGAGGAGGTCACGTGTTATCGACGTGGTGACAAAGTATGACGTAACCGCGCTTTGTTGGTTTGACAAGGCGCTGGGATGCGATGCAGATGAGAAAGAGGCCAAGTGTTCGTGCTCACAGCCCCTGGCAGGGGAAGTACGTCTAAGGTACTACAACGACAGTCCAAACGTCATCATACCCGCATTGAGTGAACGCAAACCAAATTACATGGAGACAAAAAGGAGGCACGAAATTAAATACTAAAACCTAGTAACAAGCGGGGAAATTTCATATTGTAGAATTATAGTTAGTCACAAATGAGGAAATTGGCGCAATAGCCGCGCAAAGTGAGTTGACGAGAAAGGAGTCGTCAAAGGAATTGAGCCTGTTGTTCTCGAGCGGTATTATGTTGAACTTTGAACTTGGTAACGGGAATCAAAATGAGCCTTCACATCCCTCTCAAACAGGAAGGAACTTACAAAATTCCGCACAATGTACGACTATATGTGGCTTTGCGAGAAACTAGGCGATGCTTGCATCGTTGCTCGGACGAGCAATCCCGCAAGAGGACGGTACTGTGTCCAGGGAATGATACGGAACCGCTGCGACTATATCAGGGACGGGGCGTGGCCATTGTGGGGTCTCCATGGTGTTTGAGATGTCCGGAACTTGGAGATTCTGATTGTTATCGAATGTTCCGCTATTCTCGGCCATGCTGGGGTGCGAAACAGAGGTGCCCTGCGGCGCCGTGAGAGGAATACCCGTTGCTAACGTGGAGGAAACGAGGACGGGTCCAGGTGTTACTTGGTCAATCCGGGATGCTGATATTGGGGACGACTCAGGCTGTGCAGGAAGGATGTTGCTTGGAACTGGGGCCAGGAAAGATGACGATGGGATGCTAGAAAAAACACCGAATTGGGGATCGAGTGTATTACCAGATGGAGGAGCGAAGAGTTGACGACGGGTGGATGTCGACACTGCCGTGAGGGGAAGAGGGCCTGAATCTGGGTTGGTTGTGGGCGAGACGGTGAGGGTATCAGGGGGAACTTGTGTCGAGGCGAGTGAAGTAGAAATGCAGTCGTGTTTCTCAAGATTAATTTGTGAAGAGCAGTGGAAATGCGGGGTAATTTGGGTAGCAGGAGATGCACCATGCAGCGACGACTCTTCGGAAAGATGTATGCAGTTGTGGTCGGTGGTCGGTGCGGGGAAAGACGGTCCGCCGGATACTGTGGAAGGAGTGATGACGTTTAGAACGGGGTGAGGAGTGACAGTGGGCGAGGGGATGGTGGGAGGATGAGTGTTCTCAGCTGTTGCGGCGACATCGTTGATATGGCGACGATGACTGGGGATGTTGCACAATGGATACGAGGATGCGTCATCCAGAATTGCGTCATCATCGTGGGTGGAAGTATCGAAGGCAGTCGGGGCTGCATCAGTGCCTTGATGTAAAGCGATATAAAGATGCCGAATGGGTTTCCAGAAAGAGGGGGAATGGGACTGTTTACGAGCCATGTCGTTCCATAAAACACAGAAGTCGTGCTGCAGTCCAGGAAGGGTATTTCGAATGTCGAATTGGGAAATCGTCCGGGGAACCACAGATAGCGTGGAAACGATGTAATCGGGCAGGGAAGCGACGGGACGGCGAGATGATATGAAGCCTAAGCCTAAGCGGTGGCGGCCCAGGCGGGGAACGATTCGACGATTGAAGTGGATCAAGTTGGCAAGTAATACACTGTCACCATGTGCAAGGTAATCTTGGAGAACATCCTCCGATATCCCTAATTGATCCTTGACGAGCGCCTTCCAACGGTGATCGCGTCCCTGAACCGTTGCAATGATGCCAGCAACGATCGCATGTGCAGGTAAAGCAGTGTAACCACTGGCAATGCTATAACTTGAACCGCATCGGCTTCTAAGAAAGTGCCCCAGTTGAATGGACCCTAAGATCTCATCCCTGCCTGACTTGAAAACTACCTCAACGAAGTAGTGTGACGGAAATATGCAATCTAGTGAATTGATGGCTTGGAAACAGACCGAAATCCTCCTTTGTTTAACTTCGTCGGAGAGTAAACTAGATGAGTACGTGCGGATCAAGAATCCCTCGACAGCCGGACACACGCGCTGATCATCCAGTTTGGCAAGGATTTCCCTGGGCTTGTCGACCACGTTTGAGCTACAGAAACCAGGGATAGCCTCGAAGAACTGTAAAAGTTCATGGTCTTCGTCCAGAGCATCAAATATCCATTGCAACACCTGACAGTCGATCTCCGCTGACAATTTCGAAGCGCTTTCTTGCACTGCCTTTATCATACCCTCCGAGCGCTGTTGCTGATAATGGTTAACAAAACGGACACGGACTTCAAAGGAACAGCGACCAATATATGTAATGAGCATAAAAATATGGGAAACTCCATATGCCACCCAAGTATAAATCAACCAGACAGTCAAAGAAAGGGGAGCGTAGTAGGGACTGTTGTGACGGAATATAGGCATCACTGTGATACATCCATATACGCCTATCGTCAGCCCTACCCACCAAACTACAACACTGAACACAGTGTGGTCAATGTTGTATAAGAAGATGAGCAGACCGGAAAGGAAAAGGAACAGCGATGTATGCAGCAACGTCGGCAATGCTTCAACCGCCCATGGCAGATGAAGCTTTTCGTATCCATCCGCAAAAAATGCACGGATCCGAGCTCGCTTATGAGGACTATATCGAGGTGGCTGTGTGATTGTGAGATATCGACGTGCCCACTGTTGTAACAATGTCGCCAGTAGAGCACATGTAAGGCTCATAGCTAAGCTGAGGAACCACAGTGAGTTCACCCAGATCGCATATTTCGGTGGAGAGAATGGTGGTGGCCTAGTTGATGTGGCAAGAATCGATGAGCGAGATACATTAGGATCAGCAAGGAGTTCAAAGATCTTCCCAAGGTAGAATGCAGATGTGTCCTGAGGATTTGGCCTCAAGTCCTGGATGGATACCGCGACCAATGCGGCAACGGCAGCAGAGAACAAACCAGTCTATAATGTTCAAGTATGTTGAAGCAAAGTGATGTGGAAGCTAGTAATCGCACTCACAAAAATAAGGATGCCATCTGCATCCTTTTGCCAGCGATCTGCGATTTTATTGTCTTCTTCCTCTGTCATCTTGTTGTACATGTTGAAAATGTGCCCTGATCCATCAGAAAAGTTGGATTGTCCCTGGAAGGGTTGATTTTGCGTTGACTGCGGGACACTGGGGTTGACTGTACACCAGACAAGGGATGGTTAAAAGGGATAAAGTGGAGCAGGGGATTACATACATGTGCCTACCCTCTCACCAGGTGTATCATCTACGCGAATAGATTCGAGAGGAGGTTCGGACATAGAAGATTTATAGAGTGAGAGATAATCTGCAAGGCCGCGCGAATTCCCCACATTGAGACGGCGGCTGACCAAATCTGAGTTCGCTTGAACCTAAATTGGCCACCTCAAGCGTCCAGCATTTAAAAGATATTTAAATCCAACGGCGCAGGGTACTTAGAAACATTACAGACCTTCAAAGGCTGTGCCGGTGTGTATGTCGTTATCGCTCCACGCCGCATAAGGCCTCAGGCTTCACTGCAACATATCACTTTGCCTGTCGAAATCTCTCGCTCTCCGGATCAAGGCATCTCATGCATAGAAAGTATCGGACACTTTGATTCAGTTGCCAGGCACTCAGCAACTGTTTCTCTGTCATGCAGAAACAAAATAAGGGCTATAGAATGATGTGCCTTGAAGCCTACAACAGCCGATCATCCAACTTTAAAAAATTCCATCATAGTATGGGGATTTATAATAATAGGGAAGGAGTCGCGGCCCAGACTGTGTCGTGATACAGACTCAATCTAGGTCTACTTTGAACTGCCCATCATCTTCGTCATCGGGATCAATATCCGTATCCACCCACGCGTCAGCGGCGCCTGCTCCTGGCCCTGCTCCTCCTGCTCCTGGACCATGTCCACCATCCGCCTCTCCCCAGCTCCGCGTTCCCACCACAGTAGACAACAGACCACTGCCACCGCCAACACCGTCATTCTCAAAACCCGCAACTGCAGCAGACCTCGCTTGTGCGTTCCTGATCTTTCTGTGTGGCGGCACATTGGCCACAAGAGGGGCAGATGCAGTGACCCTGAACACGTCCTCGTCCGACGAGCCGCGGTGATGACGATACTGGGGTTGGTGTAATCGGCGCACTTCATGCAAGTGTGCGCTGCGTGCCCCTCGCCTAACAGAGCGCGATACCGGTCCGATCAACGACGTCCCATGATGTGAGTTTGAGCGTTGCACGGGTAAGACAGGCGTAGGCGAGGTGTGCCTTTGACGCGCGTGCGTGCTTCGCGAGCGCGGTCTGCGATAAGGCTGGTGGTGCGGCGTCAGGTAAAGCGTCTGACGCTTCTTCCGAAACGTCGGAGTTGTAGTCGTGGCCGTAGCAGGGCCCGACAAAGGTGGCGGAGCCATGGCCCGCGAGGTAGGGATGACAGGTGCGGTAGCCGGAACCGGATCCCACACCGGGGAACGAGCCATAAGCCGAGTTGGAGTCTTCGAGCCGTTCGACGTTGACGGTGGCCCGCTGCTCGCGCTCCGCAGCCGGGAGGGAACCCAATCGCTACTGAGCCGAAGGCCCCGTCGACCCCACTCGCGCATAGAATCTGCGTGGCTGTTGACCCGCGGTATGTGAAACTCCCCGGGGGAGCCTCGTGTAATGCTGAGGAACACGAGCACCGCAAGTAGCAGGCAAAGCTGTGCTATGCCCAGACGTTTTTCCATCACGATCTGTGGGGCAATCAGCTAAAGGATACACAGATTCATTTAACGAAACAGTCCGACCTCGTCAGCGAGATAGTTGACTTGCGAGATGAGAGCACGTTGTTCAATGTCCATTTCTCGACGGTGCCTCTCAAAGTCGCTCATAGACCGTTGGTATAGCTGCGCCTGCGCGCGGCCTATGCCCTCCAGGCGGCCCACATCTTCACTCAGACGTCGAAGCATCTCTCCCATCGCGCTTGTCTGCTCCTCGACGTACCGTGCGTAGAGCGTCGTATTTTCCTCGAGCGCGCTCAGGCGGTTCATGATTGTGCGGTAGATAGACTCACCGGTATGTATGGCCGCCGGCGACGGAGAGAGTGGGAAACTGATCACAGGATGCGAAGTGGATGCTTGTATGGCAGAAGGAGATGAATTGGTAGTAGAAATTGACGGAGAAGATGGGCGTGATGCAGACACGGTGACTCCTGAGACATTCACCTGCCGGGATGATATTGATACAGATGGTGGTGCGGAAGAAGAATCGTTGCTTGAAAACACGTGCGATCGTAACGAAGAACTATTGACGGCTTGTGTGGGATCTGAAGGTTGTGGAGACGCAGACGAATGGATAACAATAATTGGAGAATCATAATCAGAACTAGTTGGCAGGACCTGGCCACTCGTCGAGGGTTCTGTACGAGCAATGTCCGTACTATGTCGGAAACTCCTTTCAGCGCTTTCTGACGACCGCTGAGCGTCCGTCTCTTGCTCTTTCAAGTCCGAGGCCAGCTCGTCTGAAAGCGCCGCAATGGGTGAACCGTCTTGTGATGCGGTCGGTGCCTCTGTGGAAAACCGAGAGGTGGTGTCCATGATGGGCCGCTCAGATACAGAGGGGCTTTCCGGACGGACGACTATCGTGTGAGGATTCTGGTCCTGGCGAGCCTTGCTTTCTTCCTCCCAGGTGTCCCATTTCCATTGTTCGAGATGTGTGAGGCCATAAACCCGGAGAAGGGAGATGGGGCAGTAGTATTCGTTTGAGTAATGAGTGTGAAAGTCGATGCGAATATATCGATAAAAGTCACGAATCGACGTTGGCGGATGGAACGACTGCAAAACAGGTTGTTACAGCAACGACGTCCTAAGGGACGGATACAAAAAAAAATAGAGCTTACCTGCACACCTCGCACATTCTTCCCGACGTACGTCCCCACAACCGTCCAGCCCTCAGCTTCGGTAGCAGCGTACGTCTTGGCGACGCTCACAGTAAACTCCTTAAATACCCCACTGAAGAACTCGAAATTGGCCAGCTGCACGGTGTCGATCCGTATATCCTCGCACAGCTCGACCACGACGAACTGTGGCGTGGTCGCCGCGCACGGCGAAAGCATGTACCGGTCTCGCTGTGAGGATAGGATGCTCGATGCTGATTTGGCCTCGGGGTGCGCGGTGTGAACCCTGGCCGAGCAGTCCAACGACGCATAGTTGAAACGGTCGGTCAACGGCACACGGAAATGAGGCGAGGATGGCGTCGTCGGCGTGTCCACGGCGGCTGAGGCCGTGGCCGCACCCTCCACGCTCTGCACGGTCGGTGCGGTGGTATCTTGGGTATCCGGAACATGGAGGTGGACATCCGCGTCAGGAGAGACGTGAGATTCTGCAGGGCCGTCGGCTGGATTGCGAGTCGGTGCGGCACTGAGGTTGGGAGGTGAATTCAAGTTGTTGTTGCTCTCGCTGGAACGTTTGGCTTTCCAATCTTCGAAGGATAGGAAGAGATCGTCGTCTACGGGCTCCAACGCGGTGAGAGGGCTGAGGCAGCAGATGGGCTCTTCTGACGGTTTCGGGGCAAGAGCGGCCATGGCGTGGAAGGGGTTGTACGAGGACTGAGTGGTGGGTGACCGGTTGCCAGACGTTGTAAGTACTGTTGATGCAAAGAATAGAGAAAGCAACCAAGTCGGGAGCCATGACAAGGGATTAGTGAACATCGCTTGGAAGTTGGCGCAATGATAGCCTCAGCCTCAGCCAGCGAAGCACGCAAACAACGAACGGTGACGGTGACGCCTCGGGTTCCTCGGACAATGACCGGGCCCGAAACACGTTGCATGGCAGTGACCTACTTTGATTTTGCCACGTCATACCGGGGCCCTTTCTCTTTCTACAAATGATACTTTGCGCAGACAACATATATTTTAGAGACGGACAGCTATGTTCCTGAACAAAAACCGGTCACGTTGAACCGCTTAAACTCAGACACAAAGGTCGTAATTGGCAAGAAGAAATAAGATGCATTTGCAAACAATCTGTGCCGCCTACAACGACGCCGCCCAAGTCTCCCTGAGGTATGTTTAGGAAAGTTATGTGCACTTGAAGATAAGATTAGACGAGAGATGCAAGAAGGAAATGGTAACAGCCTTACGGATCCTCCACTTGTTGCTGCGGTATTCATGATGAGAGCAACAATGAGACCTAAGAGTGCAAAGGTTCAGAGGATAATCAATGCGCAGGGTTTGCCTGACATACCATACAAGCCCAAGACCTCGGCAAAGATGAGAATAAGAATCTTTGTCATTTTTGGTCAGAATTTGGGTCAGAATGCAGAGTAGTGGTCGACACACCATTCCGACAAATAGCCTCGGTTGTTGCGCAGTTCCCCTTACACCAGCGTCACCTACGATGCCGATAGCGAAGCCAGCAGCAAGACCAGAAAGGCCAACGGAAAGACCGGCGCCAAGTTGGACAAAGCCGGTGTAAAGAGACATGTGCTGATTGACTGGTATTCGAATTTAGTTTGCGACAACGTGCGATCACTACAGACGTACGGTTTCCAGAAATGAGAACTGAGACGACGAGGCCGTAGATCTTTATATGACGCAATGAGGATTAGGAATGAGATAACGTGTCACCACTCACGGCTATGATACCAGCCATGATGACAGGAACAACGTTTTTCATCATGAGATCTGGTCGTAGGACAGCCATGGCTGAAATCCCGACACCAGATTTTGCGGTCCCATAGCTGTAGGGGAAAAACATGAGTTGCGCGTTCCCGTAACAATGAGAAAAATGGTGCAATTTGGGAGACGCGATCAAATAAAGAGAGGAGATGACTTGCCTCGCCCCGATACCTGGGATGGGGTGTCAAGAGGGTAGCTAGATATACGAGAGCGCGAATAAGACGTACATGTAAACACGATAGCGCTGGTACAACCCTGCGATGGAGATGGGGTATATGAAACTGGGTATTTTAAACAAAAAAAATTGTAAAGCTTACCATTGCACCGAAGAAAGGAGCATAAACAGGGCAGAGGTCTGTCATTGTAGAGTGAGAGTGATAAGTTGACTACGAGCTGTGCGACTGAACTGCGTGCGATGCTGTACAAAACGGGCCAACCCTTCCTCTCGGCAATTCCCATCGGACTTTACAACTCGGTGGCTGGCCTTTGGGGGCCTCGAATAGGAAGGTTGACTAACATTATTAGTAATACGGTACATGAATTAGGATATTCACTTTCCAATTGTCTGCCATTCGCCTATCAAAGCTGCCACCATCTATACACCAACTAATCATCACTACAGTATTCCATGGAAGAGCAAGACAGTGCCTGACAACACAGCTCGCGAGTTACATTCAGCGATTCCCCACGCAGGTCCCCTTGACATATGTCAGATATCTACTGTATTAGGCTTAGTTCAGCTGGGCGTCTTGGGCTCCCATACAATCAAAGAGCCAAATAGTGGCGCACAACATCTGTCTGCATCACTCCACCATGCCTTTCGATCCTTCTTCCGTCCTTGTAATGAAGTATCGCGGCAGGAATGTCGTCGTGCCCCGTAATATTGGTGACTCTTATGAGGTGAGTTATCCCTGTTAGGTACCTTGCGCACCCCTGCTGAGCTATCGTCCCGATGTTAGGATATCCTTGCTGTTGCAAGACGCACCTTTCCATCCTTGGACGTGGTGTCTGCTCGTGACCTAGTCTTGCTGGCGGAGACCAACTTTTATCGTGATACAGGCGCTGTTCAAGTCACCCGGGATACCTGGCATTTGATCGACAGCATCACTTTATCCGTGATAATTACTACAGAATCTGGTATGTCACAGTGCTGTCCTCAATAATAGACCCGATCCTACCCCTTCTCAGAGCTCCAAGCCTCAATGACCGCCACTTCGCTGCCTCCATCACTAGCCGCCCCTGCGATGCCCCCGGCTTCTTCTTCCAAGCCAGCGGCATCAACGTACGTCACTTCCTTCAGGCCGCAGGCTTCCCGACGTGTCCGGGGACTATCCACAAACACCGGCGGTCAGACCATCAAAGTCACATTCCCTAAGTCCATCAAACCTGCTCCCGAGCCCATTGAAATCACCGAGCCCGGACTGCTGACGAAGAAGATCTCCGATGTCTATGAAATCATAGACACCAAGACAGGGTTTTCATCCTCGAACAGCAAGCTCACCTTTGGAGGGGAGACTTTGGAGGGCGACCAGACCTTGGCTAAATATAAAGTTTCTCATGAGGATGCGATCATGGTCATGCCTACAGAGTCTGCAGAGCCTCGAAAGCAGGCGTAGACTTGGTTGGGCGAGCAGACGAGAGGCGAGAATAGCAGCAGTGCAGCACGCGAGAGGTTTTTTCGAGGGCAACAGGGCGGGGGCTACGTTAGGGCAACTTTCGTATGCTTAGGCGAGACAAAGGCAATAAATGAAAATGAAAAATCTTACTTAGATAAAAGGGGATAATCGGTTAAGGGTGAATAAAGCAGCGCCATCGGACGCTTACAGTACGTTGTGTAGGATTGACGTCATCCAGTATCTCCGACGAGTCCAAGTTACCTTCCACTCCACACCGCAG